>JARYHS010000176.1:0-10094 GCA_031002005.1 Vandiemenella viatica | reverse complement strand
TCTTAAAAAACACCTCCATCCAAAATTCTTCCTTGGCAACCAATACCATCAAAGAGAGAATTACAATTTGCATATATTTTCCAATGCTTCTATGATAGGTGCACATACTTCAGGAATTAATTTAGAAATAAGTTGCCTGGATACTCTAAAAAATACGTAGCTTTTGTAGGAATCTCCAGTAGCCAAAAAGTGAAGTGTTATTGCCAGTCTAAACTCCCCGAAACACAGTCTTTGTAATTTGAATCTCGTTTACGTATTATTGCACCAATCAGAAAAGTACTAATTCAAATCTTCTGCTGTCTGACGACAAACATTTTGAATAAACCACTCCAATCATCTGTTCTTAAGTTATACACCAGCAGTCGCGGGGTATTTCTTGTTTTTAAAAATGTGATATCCAAAATTTAGGTTTCCTCTTTTTTTTTTAATAATGCCCTCTTCTTCACTTAAACAGTCATAATTACACAAGATGGCCGCACTAGCAACAAAATTTCCCATCGGAGCCATTTGAAACTGCATGTAGCAGTGGAACGGCTTCAAATGTTCGGACACGAACTGTTTTTTGTGAACATTTGGTTTATGGATACAACATTTCCTTTATTGGTTTTCTTCTACATACAAGTGGTGATAGCCTATCACCTTATCTCAAATCCCTTTTAACTGATGCCTGTCTCCCATGATCATCCACTTTTATTATAGCCAATGTGATTCTTATACAGATTATAAAGTTTTTTATCTCGATTTTTATATCAGATTTCTTTAAAATTTGAACATCTTGCCCCACTCAACATTGTCAAAAGCTCTGTCTAAATCAACAAACGCCATAAAAGTATCTTTGTTTTCATGATCCGCCCTTCAAAATTAATATTAAGCTAGAATTGCTCTTTGTTGTAGCGTGGTTTCTCCTAATACGATATTGATCTTCACCTACTATCTCTTCGACTACTGTTTCTAATCTTCTGAGTATATCCTGATCAATAATTTTGAAGCATGCAATGTTAGACTAATAGTGCGATAATACACACAGTAAACTGTATACTTGGCTCTGTAAAAGTCTCATAACTTTTCGTAACTAAACAATCTCGGCACTTGTCCTATTTTATAAGACTTATTGTTTTAGGATACCATTTATCTGTAACTGGGGTGAGAGGTACAGTATATTAAAAAGGCATTACTTGGACGTATTTTCAGTCATTCATTAATAAAAAGGAGAGAAGACCTTAACTTAATAGAACTAACAGACTCATTTTGCACTATGGCACCACATTATTTTTACTAGTGCGCAAGTAATTGGCAGCTATCGGTATAACACTAACCGTGACATTCTTCTATTCAGTTCGACTTCCTGTCAGAGGTCATCGTGTTCCCATAAGTTCGCCTTCTGTATTGCACAGTGAGAACGATATTAATATGGCACTCTCGCAAGGCACTTTTTTACATTCGCAGGATAACTTGGCTCTCGTGCAAATAAGAACAAATATAATGTTTCCCTTGATCCCCCAATTTACTATGACTCAAAATTGACCCACATATATGTCACTATACAGCATACGTGAGAAATGTCAAAATTTTGTTGGAAGTTGTTTTTTACCTATGGCTTTACGCCTCGTCGACGTCGACGTCGAGTCATTAGAGGTGGGATGGGACTGGAGAGAACGAACTGAACGGTAAGTAATCGGCCATAGCCTTTTGAATGAAGCATTCCGCATTCGCCTGGAGTGAAAACAGCGCAAATCTGGATGCCCTGATGGGGATTCGAACCGTCCTCCCGAATGCGACGGAAAGTTTGTTGAGGACTGGATCGTTCCTTAAAAGAGAGTATCCAACCAAGTATTTGTAATTACAATGCAGGCAGCAAGAAAAAGCAAGACGTATCTGCGAAAGTATAATCCGAATTATTTGAAATACAGATTTGTCTTTTGGTGTACTGAAGAGGAGCCTCAGTGCGTGATTTGTTGCGAAAAATTTTCCAATCAAAACATGAAGCCATCAAAACTTGCAAGGCATTTGATAACCAAGCATCCTGAGTACACAGATAAGCCTCTTGAACCCTTTCAAATAAAATAAAAGACATTATATTTTCGACCAAATCTACAATGGAATAGTCATTGTCAGGCCAACAAACAGTTTTACCATAGCGTCTTACCATTTATCCTTGTTAATTGCAAAGCAGGAAAATGCGACTGATGTGGCAATTTTATCTACACCTACAAATACCATTTTAGTGGTTAACTGGTAAGTTTACCATTGTGTTTTTCCGGCTCCCAGTCTTCAATATTTTCATACATTAGGGTGAAGTAAAACACAATGATAAACCTACCAATTACCACTAAAATCGTGTCTGCAGGTGGTTTCCACGGAAAATCGACTTGGCAGACCAGTTGCATTTTACTATGCTGCTCGAGTTATTTCTAATCGTGGAATTTCAGCAGTCAACTTGATGAGGTGATGGTCTGTGCAGTCGCCTCCCGGTCTATGATATGTTTTGTTGTTTTATGTATTAACAGTTCTTGTTTTTGTTGATAGTACATCCTTTGTACGAAAATTTGCCTTTTCATACGATAGGATAGTCGATAGCGTATCGAGGTTATAGAACAGTTCCCATTCTGATATTAGATAGACTCTCATATTAGGTGGGTCTCAATTTTTTTTTTTTTTTTTTACTTGAAAATGGGTCGTGTACCAATAAAGGTTGGAACCGCTGTTCTAACCCTTCAATCTCATGCTAAGGCCACACTAATGTTAAGGTTTAATGTAAATTTATCGCAATAATTGGTGCGTCAAAATATCAGATTAAAACATTTAAAGTCGTAACGCACACGATTAACAACGCGTTATTTGAAAATGGAGTTGAGGCTCTTTGGTGTATTATATGTGTACGATTGAATAATTTATAAATTTCAGAAAGATACATGTTTAGTATGGTGTCGCCTCCCTATATAGGCTGGAGGAAGTTGTACCATAATTAATATTGTAAATCAATGAGTCGTATATAATTCTCTTGTTCCCGCACCAGATTTTACAGATTTCTACATTGTTAAACGTATTCTGTAGTATCCATAAGAGACTCCTTTTCCTTTTTCAAATCTTCAATAGTTGTTAAAATGACATCGCCTGCATTATTCTGAGCCAAGCATGAGCCCGAAAACCACAGTTTTTTGTATGTTTTTGTCGAGGATCCCATAAACAAGGTTCCGTTCACAGCACTTCTTAAAGTTAGATGATTTTCATTAGATCACTCTGTTCTGCGCTTTTGTCGTCCGTCGTATTGAAAACTAGTTCTTGTCGCACCAACATGTAAAATACTTGTTTTGCCACAACAACACTACGAACAACGCGCCAAGTCCCGAGTGACAGTGTTATGCACTACACAGTTGTACGGGACCGTATTGGAACAATGCGCAGTGTGGCAGCCACATTACCGCAGCTAGTGTCGAGCTTGCGCTTGTGCTGTTGCGCGACAGCCACGATTAGCACGAGTTAGTCTGTTATTTATGTGGGAATACGCTAATAAAAGTGAACTTTTTCGGTGTTTTTACCAAGGAAGATGATGAACTTCTCACAACTTTGGTGTCAACACCCCATACTATATGATTTAGGTTCAGAAGATTAACAAAAAAAAACTTATGTAGTTGAAATTTCGAGGGAGTTAAATAAAAGAATGAGTATAATTTGAACCATATTTTGTTATTTTTTAATTTCAATAGTTTACTAGTCAGCCTGCATAGCCAATTTCGGAGTTAAAATAAAGTTTTAGTTTAATCCCTTAATGTACGCCACCATATGCGAATCCCTTCTACCGACCGAATTAATCACATTATTAGTAGGCTTTTGAATTTCATCGCGGACGTAGTAGGGCCTGTCGGTATCTTTAAATACGCATCTCGTAAAAGATTGTGGAAACAACGTGTTACTAATACTAAACCAGCGCAAGTATACGGATTAAATGCTACAGGAATACAAATATTCGGCATACTTGATACAACAGCCCGAAAGCATTTCTCGCTACACAGAGAGCACGACACAATTTGTAGCTGAATATCCTCATTTGGCGCTCTTGTTATTCTCGAATAAGGTTCATCGTCTAAGGAAAGTCTTATGTCCTTTAAAAAAAAAAATGGGTAATCTTATATTTGTTCAGGCAAAGTTTTGCTTTGGGAATGTTGAAGTTCATGCTTGCGTTTTTTCTCCTATTGTCTACTTTCTGAATATATTAGTATCGCTTTCTTTTCCATATATCAACATCAAGAGCCACTCACTTTACAACAAAAAATTGTCTTTGTAATTAAAATTAAGAAAACCGCTGTGCTGTGGAGACATTATACAAACCTGTTTTTCCCACTTTGCTAGATGCCGGCCTCGTAGCGTAGGGGTTTTGAATGTTAGCTCCGCGTGCCGAAGGTCACCGGTTCGAATCCGGCCGCGGGCACGGATGTTTAAGTGTTGTCGTCTGTGTGATTGTCCTGTCCGTCCTGTGATGTCTATAATTCGGAATCATAACAAAACTAATTCAACTGGATGAAATATCATAAGCACATTGAGCTTGATAAATGGCTTAGTTGCCGAAAGCCATATTTACAAAAAAAAAAAAAAAAAAAAAAAAAAATATGCAGTTTGCATTTTCCATTTCTCCCAAAGTCTTTTTCGATTCTCTTAAATTAATTTGATGAGGCTATTGGCATTATCTTTTCTCCGAGCATTTCACAAGAGACGGTGTAACGGTTAGCGTTCTCGCCTCGCATTCGGGAGGACGGCGGTTCGAATCCCCGTCCGGGCATCCAGATTTGGGTTTTCCATGGTTTCCCAAATCACTCCAGGCCAATGCCGGGATGCTTCCTTCAAAAGGCCATGGCCGAATTCCCTTCCCACGCCTTGCCCCCATCCTTTCCCGTCTCTAAAGACCTCGATGTTAAAAAAGAGACGTAAAGCAGTAAAAAAAAATCACAAGAGACTGATTCATTTCTGATTTACTAGAGCAATGGAGCACAGCTCGCGATCGCGGGCACCTCGGAATAGGCGGTTTGATATTTTTTAAAATATCGATTTATCGAAAAACCGATATTTTTTAAAATATCAACCGCCCTACTTCCGAGGTGCCCGCGATCGCCGAGCTTGCTCCATTGCTCATAGTAAATCAGAAATGAATCAGTCTCTTGTGATTTTTTTTTTACTGCTTTACGTCTCTTTTTTAACATCGAGGTCTTTAGAGACGGGAAAGGATGGGGGCAAGGAGTGGGAAGGAATTCGGCCATGGCCTTTTGAAGGAAGCATCCCGGCATTGGCCTGGAGTGATTTGGGAAACCATGGAAAACCCAAATCTGGATGCCCGGACGGGGATTCGAACCGCCGTCCTCCCGAATGCGAGGCGAGAACGCTAACCGTTACACCGTCTCTTGTGAAACTGCTCGGAGAAAAGATAATGCCAATAGCCTCATCAAAATTAATTTTAAGAGAATCGAAAAAGACTTTTGGGAGAAATGGAAAATGCCAAACTGCATTTTTTTGTTTTTTTTTTTTTTAAATATGGCTTTCGGCAACTAAGCCATTTATCCAGCTCAATGTGCTTATGATATTTCATCCAGTGAATTAGTTTTGTTATGATTCCGAATTATAGACATCACAGGACGGACAGGACAATCACACAGACGCACAACACTTAAACATCCGTGCCCGCGGCCGGATTCGAACCGGTGACCTTCGGCACGCGGAGCTAACATTCAAACCCCTACGCTACCGAGGCCGGCATCTAGCAAAGTTGGGAAACAGGTTTGTATAATGTCTCCACAGCACAGCGGTTTTCTTAATTTTAATTACAAAGACAATTTTTTTGTTGTAAAGTGAGTGGCTCTTGATGTTGATTCATATGGAAAAGAAAGCGATACTAATATATTCAGAAAGTAGACAATAGGAGAAAAAACGCAAGCATGAACTTCAACATTCCCAAAGCAAAACTTTTGCCTTGAACAAATATAAGATTACCTCATTTTTTTTTTTAATAGGACATAAGACTTTTCCTTAGCACGATGAAACCTTATTCGAGAATAACAAGATCGCCAAATGAGGATATTCAGCTACAAATTGTGTCGTGCTCTCTGTGTAGCGAGAAATGCTTTCGGGCTGTTGTATCAAGTATGCCGAATATTTTGTATTCCTATAGCATTTAATCCGTATACTTGCGCTGATTTAGTATTAGTAACACGTTGTTTCCACAATCTTTTACGAGATGCGTATTTAAAGAATACCGACAGGCCCTACTACGTCCGCGATGAAATTCAAAAGCCTACTAATAATGTGATTAATTCGGTCGGTAGAAGGGATTCGCATATGGTGGCGTACATATAAGGGATTAACTAAAACTTTATTTTAACTCCGAAATTGGCTATGCAGGCTGACTAGTAAACTATTGAAATTAAAAAATAACAAAATATGGTTCAAATTATACTCATTTCTTTTATTTAACTCCCTCGAAATTTCAACCTACATAAGTTTTTTTTTGTTAATCTTCTGAACCTAAATCATATAGTATGGGGTGTTTGACACCAAAGTTGTGAGAAGTTCATCATCTTCCTTGGTAAAAACACCGAAAAAGTTCACTTTTATTAGCGTATTCCCACATAAATAACAGACTAACTCGTGCTAATCGTGGCTGTCGCGCAACAGCACAAGCGCAAGCGGTAATGTGGCTGCCACACTGCCGCATTGTTCCAATACGGTCCCCTACAACTGTGTAGTGCATAACACTGTCACTCGGGACTTGGCGCGTTGTTCGTAGTGTTGTTGTGGCAAAACAAGTATTTTACATTGTTGGTGCGACACGAACTAGTTTTCAATACGACGGACGACAAAAGCGCAGAACAGAGTGATCTAATGAAAATCATCTAACTTTTAGAAGTGCTGTGAACGGAACCTTGTTTATGGGATCCTCGACAGAAAACATACAAAAACTGTGGTTTTCGGGCTCATGCTTGGCTCAGAATAATGCAGGCGATGTCATTTTTAACAACTATTGAAGATTTGAAAAAGGAAAAGGAGTCTCTTATGGATTACTACAGAATACGTTTAACAATGTAGAAATCTGTAAAATCTGGTGCGGGAACAAGAGATATTATATACGACTCATTGATTTACAATATTACATTATGTACAACTTCCTCCAGCCTATATAGGGAGGCGACACCATACTAAACATGTATCTTTCTGAAATTTATAAATTATTCATATCGTACACATATAATACACCAAAGGAGCCTCAACCTCCATTTTCAAATAACGCGTTGTTAATCGTGTGCGTTACGACTTTAAATGTTTTAATCTGATATTTTGACGCACCAATTATTGCGATAAATTTACATTAAACCTTAACATTAGTGTGGCCTTAGCATGAGATTGAAGGGTTAGAACAGCGGTTCCCAACCTTTATTGGTACACGACCCATTTTCAAGTAAAAAAAAAAAAAAAATTGATACCCACCTAATATGAGAGTCTATCTAATATCAGAATGGGAACTGTTCTATAACCTCGATACGCTATCGACTATCCTATCGTATGAAAAGGCAAATTTTCGTACAAAGGATGTACTATCAACAAAAACAAGAACTGTTAATACATAAAACAACAAACATATCATAGACCGGGAGGCGACTGCACAGACCATCACCTCATCAAGTTGACTGCTGAAATTCCACGATTAGAAATAACTCGAGCAGCATAGTAAAATGCAACTGGTCTGCCAAGTCGATTTTCCGTGGAAACCACCTGCAGACACGATTTTAGTGGTTAATTGGTAGGTTTATCATTGTGTTTTACTTCACCCTAATGTATGAAAATATTGAAGACTGGGAGCCGGAAAACACAATGGTAAACTTACCAGTTAACCACTAAAATGGTATTTGTAGGTGTAGATATAACTTGCCACATCAGTCGCATTTTCCTGCTTTGCAATTAACAAGGATAAATGGTAAGACGCTATGGTAAACTGTTTGTTGGCCTGACAATGACTATTCCATTGTAGATTTGGTCGAAATATAATGTCTTTTATTTTTATTTTGAAAGGGTTCAAGAGGCTTATCTGTGTACTCAGGATGCTTGGTTATCAAATGCCTTGCAAGTTTTGATGGCTTCATGTTTTGATTGGAAAATTTTTCGCAACAAATCACGCACTGAGGCTCCTCTTCAGTACCCCAAAAGACAAATCTGTATTTCAAATAATTCGGATTATACTTTCGCAGATACGTCTTTGCTTTTTCTTGCTGCCTGCATTGTAATTACAAATACTTGGTTGGATACTCTCTTTTAAGGAACGATCACGTCCTCAACAAACTTTCCGTCGCATTCGGGAGGACGGTTCGAATCCCCATCAGGGCATCCAGATTTGCGTTTTCTATGGTAACTCCAAATCACTCCAGGCGAATGCCGGAATGCTTCATTCAAAAGGCTATGGCCGAATTACTTACCGTTCAGTTCGTTCTCTCCAGTCCCATCCCACCTCTAATGACCTCGACGTCGACGTCGACGAGGCGTAAAGCCATAGGTAAAAAAAACTTCCAACAAAATTTTGACATTTCTCACGTATGCTGTATAGTGACATATATGTGGGTCAATTTTGAGTTATAGTAAAGTGGGGGATCAAGGGAAACATTATATTTGTTCTTATTTGCACGAGAGCCAAGTTATCCTGCGAATGTAAAAAAGTGCCTTGCGAGAGTGCATATTAATATCGTTCTCACTGTGCAATACAGAAGGCGAACTTATGGGAACACGATGACCTCTGACAGGAAGTCGAACTGAATAGAAGAATGTCACGGTTAGTGTTATACCGATAGCTGCCAATTACTTGCGCACTAGTAAAAATAATGTGGTGCCATAGTGCAAAATGAGTCTGTTAGTTCTATTAAGTTAAGGTCTTCTCTCCTTTTTTATTAATGAATGACTGAAAATACGTCCAAGTAATGCCTTTTAATATACTGTACCTCTCACCCCAGTTACAGATAAATGGTATCCTAAAACAATAAGTCTTATAAAAATAGGACAAATGCCGAGATTGTTTAGTTACGAAAAGTTATGAGACTTTTTACAGAGCCAAGTATACAGTTTACTGTGTGTATTATCGCACTATTAGTCTAACATTGCATGCTTCAAAATTATTGATCAGGATATACTCAGAAGATTAGAAACAGTAGTCGAAGAGATAGTAGGTTAAGATCAATATCGTATTAGGAGAAACCACGCTACAACAAGAGCAATTCTAGCTTTAATATTAATTTTTGAAGGGCGGATCATGAAAAACAAAGATACTTTTATGGCGTTTGTTGATTTAGACAGAGCTTTTGACAATGTTGAGTGGGGCAAGATGTTCAAAATTTTAAAGAAATCTGATATAAAAATCGAGATAAAAAACTTTATAATCTGTATAAGAATCAATTGGCTATAATAAAAGTGGATGATCATGGGAGACAGGCATCAGTTAAAAGGGATTTGAGATAAGGTGATAGGCTATCACCACTTGTATGTAGAAGAACCAATAAAGGAAATGTTGTATCCATCAACCAAATATTCACAAACAACAGTTCGTGTCCGAACATTTGAAGCCGTTTCCACTGCTACATGCAGTTTCCAAATGGCTCCGAGGGGAAATTTTGTTGCTAGTGCGGCATCTTGTGTAATTATGACTGTTTTAAGTGAAGAAGAGGGCATTATTAAAAAAAAAGAGGAAACCTAAATTTTGGATATCACATTTTTAAAAACAAGAAATACCCCGCGACTGCTGTATAACTTAAGAACAGATGATTGGAGTGGTTTATTCAAAATGTTTGTCGTCAGACAGCAGAAGATTTTGAATTCGTACTTTTCTGATTGGTGCAATAATATGTAAACGAGATTCAAATTACAAAGACTGTGTTTCCGGGGAGTTTAGACTGGCAATAACACTTCACTTTTTGGCTACAGGAGATTCCTACAAAAGTCTTACGTATTTTTTTAGAGTATCCAGGCAACTTATTTCTAAATTAATTCCTGAAGTATGTGCACCTATCATAGAAGCATTGG
Source organism: Vandiemenella viatica (assembly GCA_031002005.1). Taxonomy (NCBI): domain Eukaryota; kingdom Metazoa; phylum Arthropoda; class Insecta; order Orthoptera; family Morabidae; genus Vandiemenella; species Vandiemenella viatica. Next base: position 50 of record JARYHS010000176.1, on the reverse strand, counting down.
AAGAATATATGCAAATTGTAATTCTCTCTTTGATGGTATTGGTTGCCAAG
>JARYHS010000175.1:0-19763 GCA_031002005.1 Vandiemenella viatica | reverse complement strand
TAATTTTCAAGAATTTTAAGTTTGTTGAAGTTGTTTGTGCTTTTAACAGTAGTTGACCACTACAATGCATCGATGTGAAACTCTTTACATTGTGATTTAGTAAACAAAGGCATTCTTCCTATTATCAGCGAACACATTAATTTTTTTGTATTTGTGATGTAAGCTGATTTCTATCCTGTTGTTTTGTGTGTATTTATTAATGCTTTTCCGATAGCTGTATGTTGCTTAGATACTGTTTTGCAATTGTCTATAGTTGTTTTTTAATATCCCTCCCTCTTCACTTGTTGAAGTTACATGTGAAGTTTTTTTTAAATATATTAAATATTTACAATACATTCATTGCATTGGTCAGGACAATGTTAGTTTCTGCTAAATACTTGTATAAGCCAAGCAAATTATAAACGAAAGTGGGTTACACTTCATTACATATGTAAGTGGCTTTACATCAGGTAAAATCCTTTAATTTCAATTTTTTAGTTGTTGAGGTTAAATAAATAGTTTGACACATGTTAGAACCGATGTTATTCCTTAATAAATTTTACAGCACATGATCTTCGTCACATTCTGATTTGATATTACTGTTGATATTTGCTTGGTCCTTATGGCCTAACTATACAAAGTTTGTTAAAGATGATCTAAACTGAGGGATGACGTTAATATATATCTCAGAAATTTGTAAGCTTTTTAAAGCTAGAGTTTGTGTATCTGAATGCAAGCTGACAAGGCCAAATGACTATAGAAAACTGCCTTAAAACCATGAGCAGTTTGATCGCCTAATATGATTCCACTTAAATAGAAAGTACTGTCCACTTGTGTCTGCAAAACCCCACCCCTCTACACCTTTACATCCACTCCCAAATTTTTTTGACAATATTTCTTCATACAAATACATAGATTTTATCATATTTTGATGAAAAACTGCATATGTGTACTTTAAAACAAACAGAAAAATACTGTATGTGTTTTGTTTACAAGTCCTAACCTCTCTCCTCCTTTACACACCTATACTTTATGCCAATATTGTTCACACAAACCCATAGCTTTTATCCAATTTTGATAGTACTGAACACACCTGAGCTTTAGTATAGATTGGTCTGGTATCTCAGTTATCAAAGCAACCGAGCAGGGCGGTGTAACGGTTAACGTTCTCGCCTCGCATTCTGGAGGACGGCGGTTCGAATCCCCGTCCGGGCATCCAGATTTGGGTTTTCCATGGTTTCCCCAAATCACTCCAGGCAAATGCCGGGATGCTTCCCTCAAAAAGCCAATGGCCGAATTCCTTCCCATTCCTTACCCCCATCCTTGCCCCCATCCTTTCCCGTCTCTGAAGACCTCGATGTTAAAAAGAGACGTAAAGCAGTTAAAAAAAAATTATCAAAGCATTAGCTTCCCAAACGTTTCTGTCTATGGTCCTGGGTTCAAATCCCAGTGGGAGCAGGAATTTTTATGTGCTAGATATTAACATATGAGTTACATTGTCACGTTCTGTGGTTGGGATTCTACTTCATATATAATAATAAATAAAGTGTGGTCTGGAAGCTCACTGGTTAATAGGCTTTTCAAAAACTCCCACGTTTAGATCACAGTGGAAGTTAAAACTTTTAAACGTGGTATTTGATCCCATGAGTTGTGTCCGATTGTTGCTTTCGATTCCATATTGTATTGTAGGCCCAGAGGAAAAGATGTTGCCATCCTATCTGTGACACAATAGCTTAGTACACCTTCAGGATAATTCAGCCAACCTTCAGGATGTGAACTAAATTAGAATTTTTAATGTTTTTTTAATAAACAGGAAAATATTGTCTACATTTAGTTTGCAAAGTGAAACCACTCTTTTCCTTACCCCTCTTCCTCATCGTAATTTATGCCAACATTGTCCATACAAACCCACAGTTTTTAATCCAACTTTGATAGTACTTACCACACATATGCTTCAAAACAAAATGGTCTGTAAGTGATTAGTTAATGGGAGTATTTATGGAAGTTTCTGTCTTAGACCACGGTTTTAAATTCACGGGGAAGCAGGAATTTTTAGGAGTTGCATTTGATATTCTGAGCTACTCTCAGATATTCTGTGATTCAGGTTCCATTAAACTGTAGGCCCCGGAGGAAAGGAACTGGCTGTCCTATGTTTGACACAATGGGTTAGTGCACCTCCTTTGGAGGATTCAACCAACCTTCAGGTTGTGGAATAAGTTAGTTTCTTTACTATAAAGCAAACAGGAAAATAGTATCTATGGTTGGTTTCCCTCTCCTCCTTTATGCCTGCCCTCAGTTTTTTCCAACACTCAGAGTTTTATCTGATTGTATAGTATTTAGCTCATCAGTAGTTAAAAAAAAAAAACATAGTGGTTTGGTAGCATAATGGTTAAGGCTCTTACATTCAAAAGTATCTTGGTCTTGTGAAAGGTGCCAATTCCAATGGAAACAGAAATTTTTTAGTTGTATATTATCAATGGCTTAGTTTGCCCCATCTGGGTTGGGGACTAAATTATTTTATTTTTTTTAATTTTTAAAACAAAGAGAAAAATACTGTCAATATTTAGTTTGCCAAATGAAACCCTTCTTATCCTTTACTCCCCTTAATTTTTGTAAATGTTCTTTATAAAAATTCATTGTTTATGTCCGATTTTGATGTAACTTGACATATGTTTACTTTAAAATGATGAGAAAAATATTTCCTACATTTCTTTGGTTTACAAAAACCCACCAATCTCCCTTAAGCAAAATTTGCTCTCAAATATCTCGAAAGTAGTAGGGATTGTAACCAAACTGGATAGGGATATCTGTGATATTCTGAGAGCCCAAAACATTTCCTGTCAAATGGTGTTGGACTAATTTTGACTGAATAGTTGACAACCAAGAAACTCGAACTTAAAAATTTAAAAATCTATAGTTTTTATTTGATCCTGCATACAGATGTTTCAAAATAAATGAAAAATGGTGTTTTATTTAGTTTAAAAACTGCACACACTATTGCCCTACTCCCCTATCAATACTAATTTATGAAAGCAACTTTTCCGGTTTTTGTATTGTTAGGAAAATCTGCCAATGTGGATGCTGATGGAAATTTTTTATTAAAATCCAATAAATGGGATAAAATATTAGAACTTTTATATCCAGCATCTAAGGAACACTGTAGACCGTAATAAATAATTGATCAATATACAACTCTCTTAAAATTTTCTGCTTCCACATGAATTTGAACCTTACACCAGACCAAAAAAATATTTGAAGTAAAGAGTATTTAAATCATTGAGCTACCCACCATTGCTCTGTTTTGCTAAGTACTATTACAGCTGTATATAATCAATGGGCTTGTTTTAAGGACTAAAGGATTGTAATACCAAAGCAATAGATATAAGCTTTTTCAATATTAATTTAATTTTATAAAATCACGTCACCATTTATTTTTTCTTTGTCTATATGTGTATCCACTTAACATGTTCACTGCTAATCACACGCCATCACATGGTGAGATGTCAACGCTAAAGTGCTAATCATGCACTAGTGTGTGGTGTGGAGTTATGTCTCAGTCAGTATCCATTGCCTCAACATTTATTCTCTCCTTCAGTTGGCAGTGTCTCTGCTGGTATTGGCATATAGTAAAAGTTATCAACAAGTTATAATGGCAAGTGATTTCATATGTATAGCTTTATTAGTTTAAAAAAATGTTGAAATATAAGTTGTAGTGATGATAGTTTTTGCAGGGCCTTTTGCCCCAAAAGATGACTGATGCTATCTAATAAGCCCTCTGACAGATGGTGAAATTAGAAATTTATTTGTTCAGATTAGTACAAAGCGATATTTGTTATGACAGTGATGAAGAATTAATTCCTCCCCAACGTGCCCAATGCCCATGATATCTTGAATTCTAAAGAGGAAGATTTGCTAGACATGCAAGAGAGGATATATCTTCAGCATAATTCCCCTATGATTAGAATTATAATTTCAAAAACTGTCCCCACAACAATGGAACAATTTTCTTTCACTAAATCAGAGTGTTAGTTGCAAATACTGTTTGCAGTAATAATATGACTGTAACCAATTTATAATAATATTTGTAAAATGAAACACAGCCAACCTGTTGCAATATTCATTGAATTTATTGTTTACCGGTTTCTACCCGCCTTAAGGGAGTCTTCTTCAGAACCTGTGGATATTGTACATTATTAGTGCCTCTGATGTTAAGCTTGGAGTTATATACATGAAAGTTTGTGCATACTCACTTGTTAAAAATATTACATAAATCTAAAAACTCTTCTCAATAAAATAGTACATTTTGTACTAAAGTCACACATTAAAATACATTTTATAGCTATCCATCCGGCAGCCAACGTGTATCACAGAGCCAGCGTCACGTCTAACCTGGGCAGCAGCTTACTGCTGACTAGCTTGTACATTGTGGCGGTAACTAGTTTAATGGCAGATGGCGCCACCTGCGACCCACGTATAGATGCAACAGATGTTATAAAATTGAACAGCGTCTAGTTATACAAATGTTTGATATGCACAAAAATAGAATTTTGAGGAGATCAATAGTTGTCCAATGTGTCATATTATTGAGTTATGAGTATAGGTGAGAAGCTCTCAAAAAATTGCCTGTTAGCAAGGTGGATCTGATCAATTAAGTAGATTATTATCTTTATGTATTATCTCCTCAAAATTCTATTTTTGTGCATGTCAAACATCTGCCATTAACCTATTTACCGCCACAACGTACAAACTAGTCGGCAGTAAGCTGCTGCCCATGTTAGATGTGACGCTGGCTCTGTGATACACATTGGCTGCCGGATGGATAGCTATAAAATGTATTTTAATGTGTGACTTTAGTACAAAATGTACTATTATATTGAGAAGAGTTTTTAGATTTATGTAATATTTTTTAACAAGTGAGTATGCACAAACTTTCATGTACGAGTGCTATCCAGAAAGTAACAGACGTTTTGATCTGGTGCGGCGTGGGCGGTGCTAGCCCCGCCATCTTGACGTCAGAGTGTCCCTACACTCAGTACGCAACCAGCCGTGGTAGTTTGTGCATCGTGCCTGTCGTACTTTGTATACAGTGGAGTTTTAAAATGAGCGCTGCAATTGAAAATCCCGCCAGTTGTTAAGTGCAAGCTGTGATAAGGTTTTTGTTGGAAAAAGATCACAAACCAATTGAAATTTATCGCCAGATTTGTGATGTTTACGGCCAAGGAATAAAGAGTGAAAGCCGAGTGAGGCAGTGGTGCATTGATTTCAAAAATGGCCGAACCAATGTTCACGACGAGGATCACAGTGGCAGGCCTAGTCTCATGAGTGATGAATTGGTGGCGAAAATCAACGAAAAAAATCCGCGAAAATCGCCGTTTCACTGATTACGGAACTCTCAGAACATTTCCCCCAAATTTCACGGAGTTTAGTTCAAGAAATTGTGGTTGGTAAACTTGGTTACCACAAATTTTGTGCCAGGTGGGTTCCGAAAATCCTAACGGAATACCACAAAAAAACAGAGACTTGCTGCAGCACTGACATTTCTGGAAGACTGCGACAAAAGTGGAAACCAAGTTATCGATCTATCGTAGCTGGTGACGAGACTTGGGTAAAGCACGTCACCTGTGAAACAAAACGGCAGTCGATGGAATGGGGACACTCGCATTCACACGAGAAACCGAGGAAGTGTCTGCAAACGCTGTCAAGAGGAAACATCATGGCTACTGTGTTTTGGGACGCTCATGGAGTGATTCTCGTTGATTTTCTTGAACGTGGTCATACAATCAACTCAGAGAGGTATTGCGAAACACTCAGACAATTAAGACGCGCGATACAAAATAAGCGTTGGGGAAAACTCAGTGAGAAAGTTTTGTTTCTCCACGACAACGCTGCTCCACACGCAGCCATCTGTACCCAAGAGCTCTTGGATGGTTTTGGATGGGAAGTTTTCAATCATCCGCTGTACAGCCCGGATTTGGCGCCGAGCGACTACCACCTGATCCCAGCGATGAAGACGTGGCTCGCTACGCAACGCTTTGACACTGACACTGAACTGCATGCCGGTGTACACCAGTGGTTGAGCTCGCAGGCGGCAGATTTCTATAGAGAGGGTATTGAAAAGCTTGTACCACGTGATGATAAATGCCTTAATTTAAATGGCGATTATATAGAAAAATAGCCTAAGAGTTTACCTCTAAAATGTGTATAGTAAAAATAAAAAAATTTCACTTTGTTTATTTTTTGTTGCAAAACGTCTCTTACTTTCTGGATAGCCCTGGTATATAACTCCAAGCTTAACACCAGAGGCACTATTAATGTACAACATCCACAGGTTCTGAAGAAGACTCCCTTAAGGCGGGTCAAAACCGGTAAACAATAAATTCAATGAATATTGCAACAGGTTTGCTGTGTTTCATTTTACAATTGAAGAAATACCGTTGCTGTTGATGCTGCCATGCTCAAGATTTTGATAATAATATTTGTTAGTAATAATGTATCATATAAAAATAATGCTTTTTGCCAATTTTTAATTATTACTAATTTTTATACATCACACACAAGTGTGTAATATGGCATTTAGGAAATTATTTTACCTCTATTGCCTATCACATGCTGGTACGTTGTAAGAATATGCCATCAGGAAAGGCATAATTATTACTTGGTAATTAATATGACACACTTAATTACATTTTATAACCATTTGTAATCATATTTGTTATAAGATGTAAGTTGGCTTATGGTGAAAACCCATTTCTATGGCACGAGATTTATTATCAGAAAAAGAGGTGTTGTAATGCATGCCAGGCAAAGCTAGTTTAAGAAAATTATCAACTGATAAAGTAGGACAATAGTCGCACTACATATAAATTACTGACACTTGCACCATATGAAATTGATAATTTTACAGCAACATTAGGGATATTACTGCTCACAGTAGAGAAATAAAATGATCTGTGTACAAGTCCAACACTAGTAAGCTAACATAAGCCTAAATTTTAAGGGTTTGGAGCTGCAGGATAAACGAATTTATGCTTTGGGCAGTGATGATATTTATTTTTTTAAAGTGTGATATACATTACATGTTTTTATTTTGTCCAGGTCTCCAATGGAAGAGACAGCAGGACTGCTGTTGAGCACTTTGTGTAAAGAGGAAGTGCTTTCCAGACCAATTTTGCAGTTTCCTCAGTTCCTTGAGACTCTCCTGGAGGCTGGTGACATCAGCTGCAGTGAGCTAGAGGTTATAAACCGCCAGCTGGACTCTCCAGAGAAAGCTCCACATCTCATGAGTGCGCTGTGTCGGGCGGGACACCTGCACCTGCTGCGGATGGCACTGCAGCACCGCCCGGGTCTGGCTACACTCGCTGTCGACAGTTCTTCGTCGACACCCCTGCACGTGGCCTCGAGGCACGGCCAGGCCGCCGCCGTGCGGATACTGCTGGATGCGGGGGCAGACCTGGAGGCGGCGAGAGAGAACGACGGGTGGACTGCACTGCACGAGGCGGCGGCGTGTGGAGGCATTGGCGGGTCCGGCGTGGCGAGAGAGCTCTTGAGGTTCGGGGCCCAGGTGGACCGCAAGGACAAGGCTGGCAGGACACCACTCCAGCTGCTGTCGGCAGCAGGCGACATGTCAGTCGCACAAGTACTGGTATTGGCAGTGGCAGACACCACTACAGGAGGAGAAAACAAGTCTGTGAGACCACTGCTAGAGGCAGTGAGAAACAGTGACGTTTGTGCTGTGCAGTACAAGACAGCATCACGTGGAGCCAGTGGTGGAGTTGATGTGGGTCACGGGGGTGTTGCACAGCCACTGGACTCGGCCATAGCAGACACTACTGTGGGAGAAAGGAACTCGTCTGTGAGACAGCGGCTGGAGGCGGTGAGAGACAGTGACTCGAGTACTGCACAACACCAGGCAGCGGCATGTGGAGCCAGTGGTGGGGGTGACGTAGGTCAGAGAGCTGTCGAGGTCCGGGGCCCGGGAGGACCCCGAGGACAGCAGGACACCACCGCACCTGACTGCGGGCATCACACAGCTAATAGACTCGGCGGTGGCAGACACTGCTATTTATGGTGCTGATGGATCAACTTTAGGGTATGGCATATAATTATATTAAAAATTAAACTCTGTCTTAATTTTTACTCTGTTTTATTGTTTAAGAAGAAATATATATCGTTAGAAACCTTATAATATTCATATTATGCATGTAATTAAACGTAGCAGTTGGGCTGAATGTTATCAAGATATAACATGCTAGACTTTGCCCATCACATGTTCTTCTCCTGATATGTTTCAAAATTTTTAATATTTATTTAACTTGGGTTCTAGTTACCTGCACCTAGGGCTTGTACAAATTGTGTGACCCCTTGTTTTTATAAGGTGTTTCTTATCTATTGTAGATCTAAACCCAGTTTCACACTATTGAACCACTGGTTGAAATAGATGAATACTGTGTTATCAGCTTCTTGTTTAAAATTTCATTTCACTGGTTACAAAAAATTGTCAATGAAATCCAATTAACTCAACAATTCTGTAATTGTTTCAAGCATTTTTACGTTCCAGAATACTGTACCACAAGTGTAGTTTTGTGTTTATTCTTTTTTAGGGTCTTAGTGATGGTAATATTTCTGTATCTGTAGAACTCCTGAAAACTTAAATAAATTCTTCATAAGCTGTCTCTCATCTGCACAAAAATGGAAGCCATGATAGATTATCCAGTTCCTCCTGAGACATCCACAGTAATGTTTTTGTTTGTTTCCATACACTGAATTATACACTCCTTTTTTGACATTTCCCTTAAGTTTTATGTTGATTGGGCTACATTTTTATTTGCGCCCTGTATTTTAAATGTTTTTTTAAGAGGTTATCTGTTGTATCTTTCAAATAATATTTTATTAAGCACACTGGCTGCTAAGATTTGCATACCTGCTTTTCCTTAAAATTGTCTTCTTGATACAGTTTTTGTTCCTGGCATTCACTCAAGAGTTGTATAACTGGGGACAACAAAATTTGATAAACACATTAACCAGTTCTTATAAGCATTTTGGTTGAAAAGATCTATTTTTACATGATACCCCTGTGGGATGTGGTGGTATAACCTGTGATACATTGTTGGAATATATAGCTACTGATGGTTGCAAGCCTTTCTGTGCTTATTATATTAGGCATCATTACAGATGTTCATAAGTGTATTTGAGACATATATGATCACTTTTACCATAGGAGTATAAGACCATACAGTTATTAGTTTGTTATTTAGCTCCATTTACTGTTCTCTACACCTGTAACCACTTTTAATATTAAGAGTCATGGTTGTATTAAAATGTTAGAATAGAGACATCCTTATCTTTGATTGCTGAGACTTTCATCAAGTTAAAATTGGGAATTCGTAATATTTTTTTTGTAAAATAAAGTATCTGGTTAAGTGTGTTAGAATTCAAACATTTCAGAGACATACTTATTTAGTAAGATACAATACGTAACGAATTTATCTTAGTATAACGTGTATGTAAATGTCAAAAGAAAGGGAAAATGACCCATCACTCACCAAAGTTGGTCAAAACGAGTGAAAAACAGATATGACGAACACAAACATATACAATTCTTCGGTTTCCACTTTATTCATGTCATAGGAACTGAATCATTTGGTTAGGGAGGTGTGTACATGCTGAAGTTTGTAACATAACATATGAATTATTGATATGTCAGGAAAGACTGAGATGTTATATATATATATATATATATATATATATATATATAACATCTCAGTCTTTCCTGACATATCAATAATTCATATGTTATGTTACAAACTTCAGCATATATATATATATTGCAAGTGGTGATAAAATTAATAAAATAACAAAAGGGTCTGAAATATTAAAACAAACAGTATATAAATAAATAAATTTGTTTTGGATGAAATTTGTAACTAGTTAAATGAAATATATATATGTGTATGTCCCATATATATATATATATATATATTGCAAGTGGTGATAAAATTAATAAAATAACAAAAGGGTCTGAAATATTAAAACAAACAGTATATAAATAAATAAATTTGTTTTGGATGAAATTTGTAACTAGTTAAATGATAATACTAATAATAATGTGTGATGGGTCATAAGGCAAAATTTTCTCAGTGGTTGTGGTCAGTTAGGTGTCTGGTATCCAGGATATTTTCCCATCTTAAAAGTTCTGTACCAGTGGTGGTTTCAGGGAAACGTCTGATAGCTCTCATGGTGAAACAGTCATTGAGATTTTTAGAATTGTGATAGTTGACATGTTCTGGTATTGGGAGGTATAAGTTGCTGGAGTGTACTGTTTGTCTATGGCCATTCATTCTGACTGAGAGTTGCTGTGTAGTGAGGCCTACATAGGAAATAGTGCAGTTGCAGCAGGTTAGCTGGTATATTATATCTGTTGTGGAGCATGTGGCATGTCTAATGAGGGGGAAGGTGCCCCTGTGGCAAGGTTGGAATATGTTGTAGTGGGAGGATGCATGTTGCAAGTTTTGCAGGCAGGTCTATTGTACAGCGAAGAACCATACTGTACTTTTGGAGTCTGGTGGGTATTTGTGAACCAAAATGTTTTTGAGGTTAGGTGGTTTGCTGAAACATGTATGGGGGATAGTTGGTAAAATGTTTGGTAAATGAGTACACATTTCTGGAAAGGAGAGAAGGAAGTCATGCCCCTGTTGTAAGATTTGATTGACAGATTCGAGGCCAGGCAAGAACTGGGCCACAAGGTCATGGCTATGGTTTGATTTTGGAGGTGCCGGGCGGGAGTGGTTACAGGGAGGTTGCGTGGTTGCATGGGAGATTTGTTTATGTGCAAGATCTGCTGAGTAAGAGCAGGAAATAAGGGCTTGGGATAGGTTCTATTAGTATGGGGAGAGAGATTCTGAATCAGAACAGACATGTCTGCCACAGACAGCAAGGATGTAGGGGTGGGGTAGTTTTGTATGGAATTTTGTGGCAGCTATAAAATATCCTGGATACCAGACACCCACCTGGCATCAACAACCAATAAAATTCCATCATTTGATCCATCACTCATTATTATTGGTACTATCATTTAACTAATTAAGTTATTTATTTATATACTGTTCATTTTAATATTCCTGACCCTGTTGTTATATCATTACTTTTATGACCACCTGTGATATATATATAACATCTCTGTCTTTCCTGACATACCGCTAATTCATGTAGTCATGTGATAAAGTTCGGCATGTGCACATCTCCTGAACTACTTGACTCTGTTTCTATTACATGAATAAGATGAAAACCGAAATGTTGTATTTGTTTGTGTTCATCATATATGTTTTTCATTTGTTGCAACCTTCATCTTAGGTGAGTGATGAGTCATTTTCCCTTTCCTCTGTCATTTATATATCCTAAAAACCATTTTCCTGTTTTATTTGTATAAAGTGTAGCAGTTTAACATTTATCTGGTATATGGAACTGTAATTGGTTTTTAATGTATCGTCATGTGCCTGTATGTAACTTAACCCATAAATTTTAGTGCCTATCCTTAGCAAAGGATCTATTTTTTTTCTCTTTGCAGGGTAACAATTAGATTTCATCAAAGCCTAGCCCAGTGTCATGACCAAGAGGGTACTGGTATGGTAGAAAACACATCTGCTACAAGGCCACTGCAGTTTGTGTGTGTTAAATGTCTGCAGGTTTACAATACAAGGGATTTGCTAGTAAGACATGTGTTCTGCCATGAATCACTTGTAAACACTCCACAGTATATTTGTGAACAGTGTGGTTTCATTTTCTCAGATCTGTCAACATTGTGTGCCCATACACCTAATCATAACAGTGAAATTACTTTGAAGCAAGAGAGAGAATTTCAAGTTGTATGTGCTATTTGTGGAAAGTTATTTTTATCTTGGAGTTCTCTAACAAAACATGTATTTGAACATCTCACAGCTGTGTCCTACCCATCGTATGTCTGTATGCACTGCCGACAAATATTTAAAAATTTGACTGGGCTTCATCTGCATCAGGACTCCACACATCCTCCTTCCTCATTTTTGCAAACAAGGTAAGATTGAGCCATCCTATTTTAGTTTCTAGATAATGCTTATACTTTACAGTTATAGGTTTTAAATTAGATCTTCTTTGCTTGATATCAATGTATATCAGATCAAAACTATGTTTCTTTATTGAAGCAATGGCTGGATGCTATGGTACATATAAATACACCCAACCTGCAAAACCTCCCATGTAATATACCAGTTAACAGGCAACCACCGCCTGGTTTCATATGTAGGTTTGACTACAAATTCACTTTCCATAAGAATAATTGGCCACTGACAGACAATATTCACACAGAACCAAAAGCACCCAGTTGCTGCCCATGCCATCACCCATGACTCAAATAATTTCAACTCCTGTTTCATGGTGAATGCTGTTAGAGTTGTCCCAAACTACAGCAGCATCTTCTTTCTCTGTATTTGAGACATGACTTCTTCAAAAAATTTATCATCTTGTCCTGCTAACATTATCGAAAGTTTTTTCTAAATCAATAATTACCATAAAAGTATCCTTATTTTTCTTGATTTGCTCTTAAAGTATTAATCTTAAAACCAGAATCACTTCTCTTTTACCACAGTTTTTCCTATAATCAAACTGATCTTCACCTACTCTCTCTTCTACTGCCACTTCCATCTTTTTTTATATATTATTCTGATCAGTAATTTTGAAGCCTGTAATTTCAGACTTATTGTGCAGCAATTCTCACATTTATCAGCTTGTGCTCTCTTTAAATGTGCGAAAATAATACTTTTATTAAAATCAGTTTGAATCTCTTGTGTTTCATATTTTTTTGATATAAGTTTCAATAATCTTTCACTCCCTTCTCCTCCTAGGGATTTCAGGAAATTTACAGGAATCTATCCCAACTGCCTTATTTGTTTTCATTTAATTCAAAGCTCGATCAAATTGTGTAAATCATCAAAATTGACATCATATTTTTTTCCAGTGCACTGTTGTTCAAATCAACACCATCATACTGTTTCTCTCTATATATCTTCCTTTGGTTTATTCTACCTTCTGTGCTGAAAAGGTTTCCCATCTGGAGTTTTAATGTTTATACCGCTTTTCTGCATTTCTCCAAAATTCTGTTTATCTTCCTATATGCCACATCTATTTTACCATTTCCTTTTCTACTATTTACTTTTTCCTTGCAGGCTTTTATTTACTGTTTTTTTATTTCTAAATTGTCCTGTATTCCTTTCTTCCTGCTTTATCCTGGGTAATTTTTGTTCCTTGTTCTCTGATCCATCCAACCCCAAAGTTTCTTCTGTTGTCCAAGGTTTCCAGGTGGCTTGTTCCATAAAGCCTAATATTTCTTTGCCAGTTTTGATTATTTCTCTCCGCAACCCATTCATTTGTCCTCAGTTGAACTCCATTAGAGCTAGTTTTTAGCCCCACATCTACCATCGTTGCAAATTTTCCCCTCCTATTAGAATTGTTTCAGTCTGTTTACTTCCAGTCTGTTATGTTAGTATTGCTTCTTCATTCTCTTGAATTTCAACCTATCAGATTATGGTTAGTCTACATCTGCTCCTGGATATGCTTTACAGTCTAGAACTTGATTCCTGAGTCCTGTTTGACCATGATATAATGTAGGCGAAATCTACCTGTATCCACATATAGATCATTCTGTGGTTCTTAAATACTGTGTTCTCCATTACGAGTTTATATTTTTTACAAAATTCTTACAACCTCCATCCTCACTCATATCTTTCTCCTAGACCATTTCCTACTATATTACCATCTTTTCCTTCTCCAGCTGCCAGATTCCAGTCACCAATGATTATTAGATTTTCCTCCAGTTTCATATTTTGGATTAATTATTTAGTGTAAGTGTATATTTTCCCCTATTTATTCATCCTCTTCCCGTAGAGTTTATCAAATATACACCTGTACTAATGTGATTGGAGCAGGCCTAGTGTCTACCCTCATCAAAAAAATTCTGTCAATAAACTATTCATTATAACTCACCTGTTTTCCTATTGTCTTATTCATTACAAATTCTACACCAGTAACTCCACCTACAGCTTTTGTACTGATTATTCTGTGTTGCCAGAGCAGAAATCCTCTGCATTATTCCAGTTATCCTCACTAATTCCAATGACATCTATCTAAAGTCTTCTTCAGTTTTCTAATCTCTGCCCCCTATTCAGAATTCTAACATTCCTTGCTCTGACTCGTAGAATGTTTCTATCCATTCTAATGACTCCTCTGTGATCAGTCTGTACATGGATATCCAATTGGGGCTATTTTACCTCTGGAATATTTTACCCAGGAAGAAGCCATTATTTTGTATGTAATTTAAAAGGATTATATATCTTTAGGATACCCTTAGGAACTTTAATCTAGTGGCTTCCCCATGCTATATGGGCCATTCAAACTCCAAGGGCAGTAGGGTGGCCTGAACCACTCCCTACTCTTCTGCCCTTCTTTAGGAGGCTTTGTCAAGCAGTGGGTGACTTCTTTTACCAGGAATATTTCAGATCTCCAGAGCCTCATCTGTACAAACAAGGTGCTCCACATGAAGGAGAGATTGACATTTGGTAGGAAGAGGCTAATAACCCTTACATCCCTATTACAATTTATAATTAGAATAATACTGATGCAGTCGGCATTTAGTTCTCATTTTTGTTTGTTTATGATTCAGTCATATGTTACTGTTTATAGCCAGTTTCTACATAAAGTGTATATTTTACGGAGTTCATTTAACACAATTCTTTTATGAATACCCAGCATGATAGAAGTTTGTTTCAGATATTCATGAAATTATGTTTCACTTTGGACTATTGTTTCTAGGATCAGAATAAAAAGAGCCACTTGGACTAGGGATCAATTGAAATGATGTTCTCAAATGCCGTGGAATTTTATTTGTCCAGTGTACTAAACTGACTTTATTTAACTCCTTTAATAATACAACAACTGAATGTAGATAAAGTACACAGTTTCATTACAAAATATGAGGATCCTTAAATCAAAATAAAGTCTGCAATACTTCACATAAATTAATAGACAGCTGGCTTCATGCTACCCACATACAAAAATCTTGCGAAATCCCCCTTAATAACTACTGATCTTTAATATTAATGTGGCTGAGTATAATGGCATGATATGTTTGTATAAACTGTGATTAGCACATTTGATGGCTAATAACCCCAGATGTCTATAGTGCAGCAGTATCTAGCCAATGACTGACATAACTTTTTCTGAATTCTCAGATGTGCTTTGGCGGTTATATAGTGACAATAAATGATTGATTCTAAAGGTCTGAAAACAGTTAAAATGAGAAAATTGTAATAGATCGATATTGGTAATTAGTAATTATAGATATAATATGCCACTATCATCAAGGCAGCATATATGAAATGAAACTAGTGTCCATGTTGGGAAAACAGTATCGAAGTTAATATGAGGGAAACATTTCAGTTTCCACTACGAAGGTATAGCTGAAGTTGCTCATATATTCTAGGCAGTTAAGCTGCTTTTGAGAACTTGGCCACATGGAAGGCTAGAATGGTACAAGGCAGTTGGCATATCTGACACTTCTATAGATAATGGCATTTGAAAACTGGAATCCCCGAAATATCATACAGAAACAGCAGGTTCACAGGGTATGTTACCCTAGAGCATGTATTAATACTCTACACTATAAAAGACATGACTGAAAAGAGATATATTATAATGTAACATAGGCAGTAAACTTATTAATTAATTTTCTTTAATTACTCCACAACACAAACCAATAAAGAAATAGAACTTGGTATAAATTATGTACAAACACTTAAAATATAATCTCATTTACTAAAATCATTTCAGTGATCCTAATATTTATTTGTTTTCAGGCTATTTACAATGTAAGAGTTGTAACAACTACAGTGTATAGTGTCATTTGAATATATTATATTCTATACAAAATACACTATGCCTTATGTTTTTGTTCATTAAGTAATCTGTAAATATATCTAAGTATTTTCATCTATAGCTGTCATAGCTGATATTACTCAGTAATTACTCAGGCTGTTTTTAATCATTTACAGATACATTAAGACAATTTACACAACAATAATGTACTATAAAAAAAATTTGTCAACTGAGATGCTACTAAAATAAATGAATTTGATCTCTGTATGCATGATCAATATATTCAATAAAGTGATTGAATTTTTGCTGCACAGAGGTCCATACTGAAAATTATTGAATAACTACACTATTGTACTGCGGAATGGAAGTAATATATACTACAAATAATGATATTAAACCCAACATGGTGATTCTAATTTGTATATAGAGTTTATGCCATTTAAACATTAAATCTTATGTATACCAGAGGATGTTAGTATATCCGAGATTAATAGACATTGACACCGTTTGACCAATCACAATGAAAGTTGACACATGCATTTATTTTTTATAGAGAAGGTTTATGACAAAAAACTTCAAAAATCATTCCACCCCCTTTTTACAACCCTTAATTTTTCTATAAAACCACTTTTTTATCTGATTTCGTTGGAACCTTGTACACGTATACTTTAAAAATAAAGAGAAAAACCCAAACCTGTCCCCCTTTACTTCCCCTCAATTTTTTTCAATATTCTTTCCATAAAGTTACAGTTGATACCATTTGACAGATCACCATGAAAGTTAGCACATATATGTATTTTTTCATGGAGAAGTTTTCTGAGTAACAAAAACCAGGGCCTTTCCCCTTTTACACCCCTAATTCCTATTTAAACCTACATTTTTATCCAATTTTGATGGAACCTTGTATATATACTTTAAAACAAAGAGAAAAAGTACCTGTCCATATTAGTATTACAAAATCATATCTATCTCCCCATTTTCATTCCTTAACTATTGACAATATTCTTTATACAAAGTTCAGTTTTGAAGGAATTTTGCACACATTTACTTTAAAACAAGCAAAAAAATACTTTCTATGTAAGGTTTTACAAAATCCCAACCGTTTTCCTCATTTACTGCCGCCCCTCTTAATTTAAACGTTCTTTATAGAAACCCCCAGTTTTAAATCCCACTCAATAAATCAGCTTTTTTAAGTTATGCCAGAATATTGATAAAATTGTGTCATATGTATATCAGATTTTAGCTTGTACCCTAATGCTTAAACATAGTGAAAACCCATGAAAAATCCTTATTTTCTACATAATGCTGGAACAAACAGATATATTCCAGATACAGATTTATGTATGTGATATGTATTAATGCGCAAATAGTAGATGTTTTGACTATCAAGTAGCAACTTTAACAGATGATATGGTTAGGTTGAAATGCAGCCTGAAAAAAATGTAAACTGACATTCTGTATCACAGCATTCAATTCCCCCTGTCCTAGGAATTGTTTGGATATATCAATGTTTAGTTTACTTCTGAAAATGGCTGGTGCCAAATTAATGAAACTTGGTACACATGATTCATATCAGAAATATAAAAATAGTGTGTGGATAAAACAGTCCTGTTTAGACCAGGCAATGCTGGGTACTTTGCTATTTGTAGGTGTAAAAATATTTTGGCTATATATATTACTTAAATATAGTTTTTTATAAGATAATTGGCACTTGTGTATAGGAAAGTGTTGAAGAGTGTGTTAAGAGATATAAATTTTTTTATATACATCATTAGTACATAATGTCCAGCAAATTTATGAGTGAGCTGTGAGTAAGAATTTAAATATATAATTTTGTACACTTTACACAAGCTTGCTAAAATCTACTAATTATGTTATATACTTTACATGATCTGTAGTTAATGGAATAGACAAGTAATGCCAAAATGCTTGAATACTATAAAATGGTGATATACTTCATATCTTGTAACTGTGGGGCTGTAACTGCGAAAATTAAAGTTCTTTTAATATTATATATAGATTATTAGAATCCTGGTCTGCGATTTTTAAATAATAACCATTAGTTTATTAACTATAGGATTGGTATTACATTGTTTCTAGGTATCATCAAGTCACTCCAACTCATGATCTGCATCAGCCTTATACTTCCGGAATGTGTGGAGAACCTTTCATGAATTCTGACATCCTAACAACACGTAAAAGAATCCATGAGATAGACCAGCTTATACTTGTGAAGTTTGTGGTAATAGGTTTAAAGAGTTTGATAAATTTATAAAACATAAGAAAACTCATATATTTGAGTGGCCTTATACTTGCAAACTATGTGTAAAATCATTTATGCAGTATAGTCACTTTGTAGCACATAGAAGGATGCATACAGGTGAGCGTTCCTTATGATTGTGAAGTTTGTGGAAAAACATATACTCAGTCTAGTTCCCTTACGAGACATAAAAGGATTCATAGAGGTGAGCGGCCTTATGCTTGTGAAGTGTGTGGAAAATGTTTTTCTGAAAATACTAACCTTACAGTACATAAAAGAATTCATACAGGTGAGCGGCCTTATAGTTGTGAAGTTTGTGGTAAATGTTTTACTGATTATTCTAGCCTTGCTAAACATAAAAGAATTCATACAGGTGAGCGGCCTTATGCTTGTGAAGTTTGTGGAAAAGCTTATTCTGAAAATAGAAATCTTACAGTACATAAAAGAATTCATTCAGGTGAGCGGCCTTATGCTTGTGAAGTTTGTGGAAAATCATTTACACGACCTGGTAACCTCAAAGCACATAAAATATTCCATGTTAATTAGCGTCTTTGTACCTGTGAACTTTGTTAAGTCATTTAAGGATTCTTGTAAGTTCAAAATACATAAAAGAGAGCTCTTACAGGTGAGCATACTTAGGTTTGTAGAAAATTGTGTACACCATTATATAGCTTCATAATGTAAAAGAAACCATATCAACTAGCAACCTCATGCTTGTAACTATTCTAAAGAATTGTTTATGAACTGTAGTTACCTAACAGTACATAAAAGTATTCGTAGCAGTGAGAAACCTTATTTTTGTAGCCTTTGATATGCGATACACAAAAGATTGTATGTAAATAAGGTGCTTCATGTTTGTGAATGTTGAGGATAAATTTTAAGTGGCCTACTAGCTGTAAAATTCATATAGAGTATATACTGGTGCAGAATTTTATGCTTGTAAAATTGTTAACATTAGTTTAAGGGTTCTTGTAAAATTATAATTTGTAACCTAGCTACACTGTAAGGCTTCAGTATTTATGTGGTTAAATAATTGTATAGTTGTGAACATTGAAGATAATCATATCAGTCTTACAAACAATCTATGAGATGCCATATGCTAAGTAAAAATTCTCATACACACCCACTGTTTAATATATATATATATATATACTATAAACCTCAAACAACATAAAATAATCTATGTGTTAGTGGTCTTAAAGTTGTGAATATTTTAGAAAATTGTTTATGGTGTCCGCATGCCCTGTTAATTGTGGTAAAATCTATTTCTCTTCTTTTTAGCATTAATCCAATATTGCAGGGTCTCCTTTTCTGGAGTCTTCCATTTGTGTTGATCTTGTACATGTTCAGGTGGGACATTCACTAGATTCATATTCTCCCATAAGGTATGCAGCCAGTGTTTCTTGGGTCTCCTTCATGGTCTTTGGCCCTCCAGTCTTATGTCGAGTGCTGTTCTTGCCACTGATGTGTCGTTGCTGTATAGTACATGGCTGTACCATCGCAGAGGACCCTAAAACATTTTCTCAGTGGTTGGAAGTACGCCAAATGCATTGACTCCGTTTCAGACATCTGGGAGTGTCTGACTATCCAGATAGAGATTCTTTTTCCAGTTATTTGAAGTCAT
>JARYHS010000171.1:0-50010 GCA_031002005.1 Vandiemenella viatica | reverse complement strand
AAATCTTTCCTTCGGATACCCACCTGACCGCTGTGTTATAAAGGAGATTTTGATGGAGCGAACCCATGTCTTTACAAATGATTCTAGTTTTTTTCCCCTTATGGTTTTACGCCTCGTCGGCGTCGCGGTCATTAGAGACGGGAAAGGACTGGGGGCAAGGAACGGGAAGAAATTAGGTCATGTCATTTAGAAGGAAGCATCCCGACATTCACCTGGAGTGATTTGGGTAAACCATGGAAAACTCAAATCTGTATGCCTGGACGGGGATTCGAACCAGCATTCTCCCGAATTTGAGGCCAGAACGTTACCGTTCATCCCCAACGCTCGCTCAAATGATTCTAAACAGTCTGGTTTGCAAGGCTCTACCTTTAATAGAGTTCACAACTTTGATAACCTTTATAGGCACATCATTTAAATCAGAAGGCAAAACCTTGGCTGCTAGAGCATATCGATGAAGAAAGCAGTGTGTCCATGAAACATTTAGCATTATTGATTTTAATTTAACCCACAAGTCCGCTTTTATTGCCAGTCTAGTTTTAGCGTCATCGCTACAAATTGATATATATATATATACATTGTCGAATCAATCTCGTAGTAACGACAGCTTTCTAGAAACATGTACAAACATTGGCCAGTAGTATACGCACGAGGTGCTTTGCAAAATAAAATGTTTTCTGTAATGTTTTCATCTGCTTCAAAGTGCACAAATACCACAAATTGTGTACTCGTACAACTGACTGCAACGAACGAAAATAAAATTGTCCCTATGCTGCCGCTGCCTCCCGCGCGACCACCGCAACAAAGAATACATCACTGCCCGCCCAGTGCCCGCGACTACCTTGCACATCACTTCATTTCTCGAGCGATAGCTATGCGAGCGTCCAAAAACTACGTGGCTCAGTCAAGGGGGGGGGGCAAAGCTACACTTGGCTACTTGGGGGGAGGGGAGAGTCCGAGCCAAGCTATCTAGCTTCTCATTTATTCTGTTTGTTACGAAATTCACGGAAGTATGGGGATATTTATTTTCGTCATTTAATTATCTCCGTATGTCGTTTAGATACCCTATATACCGTGTGACTAGAAGGCTGACTGAAGGGTTGGATCGTACTCTGTCGGCGCATTTGTGCTAACCAACACCCGACACCGTATTACGTTCCGAGAAATATTACGCACGCAATATCTAAACTCAAATTTGTTTATAGATGTCGCACGGGATTTTCAGCAACAGTTCTTGTTGTTCTGATGTTCTGATTCGTATAGCTAGCGTGTGACCATACTGTTAGTTGATAATTCTAATTTTGTTCTTTCAAGTGAATTTCATTGAATCTTAAATTATAGTGCTCTCTGAAGTGTTATTTCAAGTTCAAAGTATGCCGTGAAGTGACGCTGTATAATAAACTTTACTATGCTTATCTGGAAAATTTCTTCCAGTGGGGACTCGGTATCCAAAACTGTGCCTGAGCGATGGAAATCTTTTAAGCAGGACATTGCATCATTCTCTGGCAATGTAGAAAGAAAGGTGATAGAACTGCCGCAAAATAAAACAAAAATACTGGAGATCTTAGTTTTTTTACGCGATGGGTACAGTTAGTTCTGTTTTACCACTTAATAAATAATGATGAATGAGATGAAAAGTTTTTTAGTAACACCAGTAGGATTCCTCGTTGTGCTTGAGAAAGAGTTTTTCGCAATAATTTATCATTTTCAAGGGGTTGCTAGTATTACCATTTCATTCAGAATATTTATAACTGTAGAAAACTACACAACACGAATATTGGTCGTTTTCATTATAAACACAGTAATTTTAACGATAGCGTTGTAAGAGAAAACAACTTAAAAGTCTTCTGGAATTAACAGGGTAGAAAGCTACGTGACACGCGAGAGGGGGAGGGGGGTCCGGACAAAAGCCACGTGACTACGTAGGGGGACGGGGGTTGAAAAGAAGCCGAATTGGAGCCACGCAGTTTGTGGACGCTCCCTATAGTATCAGCAGAAAGAAAATTAAATACGTCATTTTTGAAACCAATGACATTTTATTATAACGGACGGGGGGTGGGGGGAGGATCACAAGACATTTTTACTTGCAAAGGGGATCGCGCATTGAAGAAGGTTGACAAACACAGGTCTTAAACAGTCTGTCTCGAACACATCACACGTGTGCGTGAACATTTAATACTGTGGGAGCGTCCATAAACTACGTGACTCGCGTTAGTTGGGGGGGGGGAGGGGTTGACTGGAAGACTACGCTGCACTTCGAGGGGGAGGAGGGGGTTTCAAAGCCAGGCCACGTAGCTTTTCATTCATTTTGTAGGTAGAGGCAAAAGCCACGTCGGGCTACGTGGAGGGGAGGGGGTTTCACAGGAGGCCAAAATGGAGCTACGTGGTTTATGGACTTTCCATGAATCCTGCTGCCCAAGATCCTGCGACAACCAGCCATTGACCCAGGTGTCAAGAATTCACGCCTACATGCGACTTCTGTTGCTTCCCCACACAGCTGAATGCCTTACGTCATACCTCACCCGTGAAACTTCAGATACAAAATTATGCTTAGTTTTACATAGATCTTAAAATATATCTGCGTCACAAATGAAGGTTAGATTAACCTCCCAATAAACTTTTTGACTGTATTAGGACTCGAAACGCTGAACCGCAAGGTCAAGTGTGTAAGCGGTCTGGCATTCGAGAGAATGCGGGTTCGAACCCCAGTATGGCCCTTCAGATACGGTATTTATATTCTTTCTCAACATATCTCCAGGAGAATACCGAGATGTTTATTTGGATTAGCTGCTTCGATATAATGTCTACTTCAAGTTCCTCACTCTTATTTTAGGGAAAAGTCGTAACAAATTAAATTAAAACTCTGGAATATTGGAGTATCGCATAGCTATAACATGCCGCCTGCACTGAAAAATTGATTAAAATCATTTGAAATGCTGGGTAAGTTTCCTTGGAATTTCAGCTTTTTTCCGTTGTAAAAAAAAAAAAAAAAAAAAAAAAAAAAAAAAAAAAAAAAAAAAAAAAAAAAAAAAAAAAAAGATTACAAAAATAGAAATTATATGCTCGAGCTCCATTCCAGAGACGCCAGCCATGTTATATCGATACATGCAATCAGCGGAAAGCGATTGTTTCCCTAGTAAACAAATACTATATTTCGAGCAGAACGAAATTTTCTAAATTTTTTTTTCGTTGGTCCCGGCCACAATTCAACCTAACCGCAACCTCTATGATAAAAAGGAACTGTTTATATTGACATGATCCCTGTAGCGAAAATTTTTGTGTCATTTTTGCAGTGTTGCTAGAATTTGCAATTAACGTAGCGTCTCATATTTCGGCATTTTCTATTTCATTTGTGCCGACTTTTCCGTAAAATGAGAGTGGGGGATGTGAAGGGGACATTATACGGAAGCAGTTAATCCAAATTTCAGCAGGTTAGTACCATTTTCGGATAGGTAAAGGAAGTCGTACAGTCTCTGTAACTTCAATTTATACCATTCACAAATTTTTCCTTCCCACTCTTTTTTTACCTTTGAGAAAATAAACTGTTGTTCAAAAACATTATTAATCAAATACGTAGTGTTCAAGGAAAAAAAATCCTGACTTTCCAAATTGGTTTAGTAAACATAAAGCACCTTCACTATTGTTAAGTGAGATAAATTAATGGTAAAATTCTCGATCCAAATCTTCACGTATGAAGATGGTACACACTCTTTTCAAATTTCTCCCCTCCAACATTATAAACTGTACAGTTCCCAGTCTGACTTTGTTCTGTGGTTGGACGTGACTTCTAATTTGTTAAAATCATAGAAATTTCTATTTAGTTTAGTTTGATGGGATGTAAGTTCCTTTTCAAAAAATTAACTTACTGATTTCCATCAATAGATATATGTTATGAAAAACAGCTACGTAGAGCTGACGTGACAGCGAAGAAACAAACTTTTCAATGAGCGTGGTGGGTTAGTGGTAATGCTCTGGCCTCACATTCAGGAGGACGTGGGTTCGAATTCCCATGCGGCCATCCAGATTTCGGTTTTCCATGGTTTCCAGCGAAGGCTGGAATGGTTCTACCGAGCGTGGTGGTGTACCAGTTAGCGTTCTGGCCTCGCATTCGGGAGGACGGCCGTTCGAATCCTCGTCCGGGAATCCAGATTTGGCTTTTCCATGGTTTCCCAAAAACAGGAATGGTTCTTTCAAAAGGCCATGGCCGAATTCCTTCCCACTACTTGCCCCGACATTTCCTGCCTCTATTGACCATGACATAGACGAGGCGTAAAGCAATAAAAAAAATCCGGTTCAGATAGCCAATTATATCCAAATTTAACAAAATTGTATAATAGCGTATGGTAAACACAATTTTTCGACGTTTGCAGAAACCAGAAATGTCGGGAATGTTGCTAAAAGTTCGGTCCAGCTGCTGAACTTTTAAAGCCATTCGTTCCCAGTGCGGCTACTCAGGATTCTGTATGACAGGGTTTTCCAGAACTCTGCTGGAAAATGTTGGGGTGGATGTTGACCACGGTCCTACTTTAATGACCCTGCTGTCGATGAGCTATGAAAACACAATCAGACAAAAGAGGAATAATTACAGACCTAATTTCGTCTGTGGAAGCTTGAAAAATCCAGTTTGATTAGCGGATCCTTTATTTTAATTAAAAAAAAAAAACAAAAAACAGATAATCTCTTCTGTCCACAAAGTTTCGGCAACAACCTCCGCTGCCTTCATCAGGTGAGATATCATAGCGAAGCCATAAGCCGTAAAAAACTTAATTCTCACATAAAACTCACATAACACAGTGACTCGGAGAGACCGGCCCCTAACATTCGCGAACGATACAAGCTGTCACAGAATCAATGCGAATGAAAAATAGCTTTATCTATGTCGTTGTTAGTACAGGATGTTTTTCCATAACACTCATTTCACACTTGATTCTGTTCTGTTAAACTAAAAAGTTAAGTTGGAATTATTTTAACATTAGATTTTAATAACTGGAAGTTATGTCTCAATGGCCGTTAATAAAATAGAAATATATAACAAGTGATAACTGTCAAAGCAGGTGGTTTGTTTATTTAGTTACCGATTGCGTTCCGCTTCGTTATCTAAGCATCTTCAAAACGAAGCGAAACGTATTTCGTAAATAAATAAACTAGCCAAAAATCGATTTCTTTCGTAGTTATCACTTACTGTATATTTCTAACTTACATTTTAATGTAATGAAGCTGTTATACATACTGTGTGGTTTGTACAAGGCCTTGTATTCTGATTCTTGTGTGCTCCTGAACAACTAGTTGTGACTCCTTAACTTGGGACTCCAAAAAGTACTTAATGGCTGTCTTAATATACAGTGTCACGGCATGATAACCCTTTTAGACATCTACCTGCCTGAAAGAAACGATCGTTTTATGCAATTATACAATTTATTTTCCAGTCGGTTTCGGGAATGGAGAGTACAGAATAGACTTTTTTGCCTTAGGTGTGTTATTAATCCTCAGCTGACAAATAGGCCTGTTTGCACAGGTTATTTATTTATTTATTTTATTTAGCTTGTGGCCATTGCACAAAAATAATACAATTTAACATTAAATTACAATTAAAATTCAAAATTAACATGGTGTAGCCAATCTAAAGCTTCATTTGAAATGTTAATAAAATCTATCGGCGATCCCCTGAATGCTCGAAGTGGGCAGTCAAATTTCACGTGACGGATGGTTTGTTTCTCCTCACCACAGTCGCATCTCGGTGAATCTCTCATTCCCCATGTATACAATGATGAAGCAGATCTTCCATGACCAGTCCTAACTCTGTTAAGAGCTACCCAGGTCCTGCGAGGAAGGTCGAGTCCCTTTAGTGCCTGTTGACTGTCGAACAGGGAGTGCCATTCTGGTGGGGCTGAGGCTATCCACTCCAATTTCCAAGCTTCTCTCCCATTAAAATTATCAGATATAATCTGTTTTACAGTTTTTACACTTGGATTTCTCGATTTAAGTCTCACAAACATATTATCCAAGTCGTCATGGATGGGCAGATCCAAGTTATCACAGATCTTATTATACTGGGCAATTAGGAGATTGTGTCGTCTTATTGTAGGCGGTTCGATGTTGCACAAAACAGGTAGCCAGTACAGTGGAGTGGTCTTAATACATCCGCTAATTATCCGCATTGTCTGGTTTAAAACTGTGTCGATCTTTTTGACGTGGGCGCTATTTATCCAGACAGATGAGCAGTACTCAGCTGCAGAATATACAGGTTATTAATCACCATGTGAAATAAAAGTGCAGCAAAAAAAGATGCTGACGTTTTTACTGTGATAAACGTGCCCACGTAACGTTGCCGTTCTTACAAGTTTTTCTTTTATATATAGTACATATGTTGATATTGTTTTCCACTCCAAACTAGAAACACGCAAAATGCCCTACGCTTGATTATAATTACCGTCCTTTGGGGCTGACTCGAACCTACACCCCTCTGAGTGAGAGCTTGCTCCAGAGCTGTTGGTAGTGAAAGTTTTCCATGTGATTCTGGGAAGGTCGAGCTTGGCATTAGGTGTATCCATCCGAATGTTTAATTGCTAAAGGAAAGCAAACTGGAACGATTCGAGATTAAGGCAAAATCCCTGGTTCAGCTAGATTTGCTCACTAATGCAAACAGCTAGCAATTCCAGCATAATTTCACTTTCCGTTTTCATTCATTAACGCTGGAAATTACTTTCGTTTCTTCCTGTAAATGTGTCTGGACTTCCGGAGTGCGTATTGTATAACGTATGGCAGTGTTAAATATTTGCCAGGCGATGTGGCGAAAGCAAATTTACACAAGACCAAGTACGATTATTTTTCTCTAATCAAAGCGGATATGACAACATGATTGTTTGGTAATTAAATTAAATTTCTTACCGTATAATTTCTCAACACTACCTGTCGTAATTGAGTTTATGATAAGCTTCAGTTCAGATATTTAAATTAATGATAAAAATAAATAATACGTTTGCTATTAACATCGTCATTTATAAAAAGGAGGAGTTAACCATTACTGTGCTATTAAGCCTTGGTGTTGTTACTTTAACCGTTCCACTGAATATATATTACGTTGCTTTATTCTTCAGCTGGATTCTGCTTCTCTATTTCCTACTTACCATGCAGTCAGGTTCCGTGAGATGGGCAACCTCTCCAGACAATAAAACTGTAATTACGCACAGTTTAAACGTTCCACTACCGTTTAATGCAGCCCGTCATCTAAAACGAGTTAAAATAATTGTCAGCAGTCATTAAGCGTTTTATACCATTTAAATAAGACATGCACTAATTTACGCACAACGTAAGCAGGTCATTCAGAACGCGGAAAATTTTGGAGTGTAAAACAATATGATTTTTGTATTACTTTTTCTGTGGTTTTCTTATTGTGATGCCAATTTCAACGCTGCTATATAATCAATTGTCGCATAGTAAAATCAATATGGAAATATAGCATGACACAGCTGAAGTAGACATATTAAACAAGCAGCGGTTATTAAAAAGTTTCCAAACAGTTATGGTAAGTATGAGAGTAGTCTTTCACGACGTAATGATGCATTATAATCTTCTCAGGTGATGTATCGGATCAAGATACATTGCAATTATGGTAAGGTTTGGGATTTCACCAAATCATTTTGAGCCAAACACAGATCCTGAGTCTAAACGACCTCTGTCAAGGGACTGGCTTATTTTTATAGTAATTATCCGAAATCGAAATTTCACGACCGAGTTAACATGGCTGTGATTGCAGACATGAAAATTTTTTGGAGGATAAAAAAATTAGTTTTTCATCCGTTCGTCAAATTGAAGACAGTTCCGTCACTTACTGAAAAAGTTAAGAAACATAAATGGCGAGGCACGACTACAGAATATAATATATATATACAGTATACAGTGGTTTGCATTATTTACATGATTTATAGAGGTGAGCAAATATATTTTAAAAATGATAATGTTGTTACCTGAAGTCACTCTAAATCCACACGTTGTGCTTCATGATAAAGAAATACGAAGGTTATTATTTTTTTTTAAAATAAGGTCCGTTTGTGAATGAGTGTAATAATTAAAGGGGCGCGATCGCCACAGTGCGCATGCGCGTCTGCTCCCAGCATGCTTTGAGAGCGTTTAGAAGCCATTTGCAGCCGTATCGTCTGTCTGTGTGTTGAGCTGTAAAAGTTTATAAAGCTTAAGAAAATTGATTCACCCGGCGAGTGTGTCAGCATTATGGTAATTTACGATAAAAAGTGATGTTTTTTTTATCAGTCTCTCGACTACTTTGATGCAATCCTATGCTTATCGCCTTAACTTCACTTACCCACTACAACCTGCATCCTCAAATTTTTTTTTTTTTATTATTATTATTCTATACTTCTTCCCTACAGCCTTAAATTTAAGTAAAAAATTATCCAGTCCAGTGTGTGTATCAACAACATTTTCAAAGATATTTTATCGGTACCATTAATTTGAACTCCGTTCTATTGTACAATATTTTAAATGCTTTTTTATCTCTCCTTTCTGCTGTACCTACAGCCCAAATTTCATTTCCATAAAAATGGCGCCCCAAGCATAAGACTTATATCTCGGCTATTGAACCGTAAAGAACTTACTGTGCAATCCATATGGATACTTCGTTGATAAAATGTTTACAACGAAAGTAGAAGACGACTTCTATTGCTGTGAAATAGTGTGAAATTCCAATTATAAGTTACTAGCTATACAAATCTCATGATGTGAAAGGAATGTAAAATTTTGTAAAGTTTAATCAAGCGATATATTCCATAGATTTGGTTCCTCCTACTCTGTGCACCAATTGGAATGTTGAGCTTCTAGGTAGCAAACTACTTCCCAACTTTTGTCATATACTTTGTTCACCCTCATCTGGCAGTTCAAAGTAATGTTCCTCTTGCCCCGCTCCTCATCTCACCCCTCACGTTGTCTACCCCTCCTTGCAGACTGCTGTGTCCAGGCACGCGTGTTAATATTTGTCAGCGGACACTCGATCCCCTTCGCATGAAGGTGAAATGGTAGCAAAAAGGAGATACTGTAAAGTGACCTTCATCCGCCTCTATTAACTAAATGCAGTATAGGTGATATGGACGCTAGATAACCATTATAAATAGGATTTGCATATCCGAAGTTCGTGACACATCAATAGATGAGAATACTCTTCCCCAGCGTATTCGTAACTATACAGTGCACATCCTTCCAGCACGAATCAATGCAGGATTTGAATATTATATTCAGAATGATATATCAGACAAGTTCCTTTGAGGAGAGAAAGTAAAGCATCTGGTCAAGAATATACAAGTAGTTTCAGAACATACGTAATATGAGTTTGTGTGTGCGTGTCTGTGGAATGCGTAATAGTATGCATGAAAAGTCACTTTATTTATCTCAGTTCATAACTGTCGGAAAAATACAATTACGGTGGTTGGATTTAGCGTTACATAAAAAGTCATAATTTTCTAAACACGTTACTTCTAGCTATGTAATAAAAGCGATAATTGGGGCCAATAGAATAGCACTTCAGTTTCAGGCAAAAACAAGTCATCTTACGATACGATTTCAGATTTATTGCTTAAATTAATGGCTCAGTGGTTAAGGCGTCTGACTGGAGATCTAAAGATCACTGGTTTGAATCCCGATCTAGGTAGGATTTTCAAAGGCCTATAACCCGAAATTCATCTCTAGCATAGTTTGCTGTGTAATGTGAAGGACATCAGAAAGATTTGTTAGTTTGGATTCCACGTCAAACTGTAGGTCCCTTATAACCGGTAGGACTACTGAGTTAGGCTAGCCAGTTACGCTAAGGGCGGGTAGCACAGTCGGTAAGAAACCCTGTCATCAGGTCATTACGACCACACGAGTTTATTTCTTAAATAGATGAATATAATTACATAATTCATTGTTACTTTATGGAAAATGGCATTATACCACTGTTCAGATCAATTACTTTGGAGAGTTTTTTTTCTTTAAATTGCAGCCATACTAGACAAAACGAAGTACAAAGGGCGCGAATTCAAATCCTGGCCACGGCCCTTTTGATTACGGTTTTAAGATGATTTTCGATAATAACCTAAAAAATATACCTTACTCAGAATATCACATTTTGGCAAGCTTATATAGCTCGCAGACAGATCCAAACATTCGCTAATTTCACCTAATGACACAGAAAATGTATTTTCGGGACTGACGTACCAATTTCAGAAAAAAATAAACTATGTACTGGTTTATGATATAGAGAAAGTACAGAGAAGAACCCGCGTTTTTTGGCAACCTGTCACAGGCTTTACGATCATGAGAAAGATGTGCTTGGATTTTCTGACGGAGAGATGACACAGTTTCTGCTTGAATGAGGATATGCTCTTACATGGAAATACTTCTCCTACCATAGTATTTGTGTCCCAACAAAATGATAGACAAAACTTGGAAAATAAGGCGCCATAGCAATGCTATTCGTTATGCTGCTTTTCACTTTTTCTGTTAGGGATCAAGATGCACAGATGAAAGTTCAATTTTACTGTAAAACATTATCTAAAACTCATTGTGAACTTCAGAGTATTGATGTAGATGCTAAATCCCTGAAACACAACAGTCACCTATTACCTTTTTCTTCTTGTTAACTACCCTGGCTTCTGTTTCAGATTTGAAGGTTCTGTCCAGGATTGGAATGATTCATGCAAAGCCACGATTTAAGCCACTAACAAAGTATTGTTTTTGAGTTGGTATTCATCCTATCAATACGCGTTTTTCAAAAAGTTCGTGTTACACCATCTTACAGATGAAGATATCTGTTGACAATACATTCTGCTTTGTTTAAATTTGGGGAGTACTGTAAAAAAGTACATTATCTCAATTTTATGCAAAAATAAAATAAAAAAAATAAACATTAACTGAAAAGTAAGATAGGTTAATGATCCAAAACTTTAACGTCTGAGTCAATTCAGAACATTGCATAAAAATTGCAGTCATCAGATATCGATAATCCTTGAGAAACATTTACCCATTGTGCCTTAGACGTAATGCTTACACCTCAAGTTTTCGTGGATCTCCAGGGCTTCATTAACATCTTGGCGGAAATAATTGGATTCCTGGCGGCACTGCATCCTGCAATTTCACTTCCCCAAGGTTGTTCACCCGGGAGCAATGAACAACCGTTACTACCACTACTGGAATAAAACTGTTTCTTATGACACCTATCAAAAATTCTAGTTAACTCGTTTATGCAATATAATATAACCCAATCTATTCCTGGCCATAATGAAGTGTGTATTATTCTCTCCCGAACTTCCGTGTTAAGCAGAGGAGTTATATAAGCCTGTCAAATTACGAGGGTGCTCTGAAAATTTCTCAGCCTCAATCACAGAGGGCAATTTTATAGGAAAATTATTAAATAAAAAATTTCAGGATGATTTGGTGAATATCACTCTTTATAAACAACGGAGCGTGGTGGGTGAACCGGGCATGGCATTTGGGAGGACGCGAGTTCAGATCCACGTCCGGGAATCAAGATTTCGGTTTTTCATGGTTTCCCGTATTTACTCTAGGCGGTTGCAAGGGTGGTTCCTTCAAAAGGACATTACTATTTTCTTCTGGTTCCTTGTTCCACTCTGCTCGCCTTCAATTTTCTCGACATCGACGAGGGGTAAATCCCGAAGAAAAAAAAATTATAAATAAATACGTTCTTCGTTAGGATATAGAATGATGTATTCAGGAGGAATGATAAGTATTGATGGCGGTAGTAGTATAAACAATATTGAGTAAAGAAGTTGACATAAACATGTGTCAAATTTCCATTCGTTTTGGAGTTGCAGATGCTGGAATGTTATGAATAAAATAAACCTCAGAAAATGACCAAGAGCCCCTGCACATTATTCCCGTCACATAACCTAACATTGTCTGAGCGATGGATCACGTTCATCGCAACCAATGTCGCAGGACCTTACCACATTAGATTTTTGTATGTGAGAACGATTGAAAAATGAAGGGAACAAAGAAAAGTAAACACAAGAGACGTATTACTCGCTCGTATTTGCAAACACCACTACCCTCATAAAAGTACACAAAGGCGTTCTCAGAAGAGCTACACGTACTGTTGCGAAGAGAGCTGCAAAGTGTATTGAAGTCGATGGTGGGATTTCGAACATTTAAAACCTTTGTATAATATGCGTGTGTTTTTACATGAATAAAACACTTCAGTAAATTATTTCTGTGCTCTTGATCATTTTCTGAGGTTAATTTTATGCATAAATTCCAACACCTGTATCTCCAAAACGAATGGAAATCAGACACATGAACTTTTTCACTCAATATTGTTCACACTTCCTTCAATATTTACCGTTCCTCCTAAATCACCCTGCAGAGTATCTCTGGTTTAGGTAGAGACCTTTTATGTTCGATAATGGTGTATCTCATGCGCATGAAAATTATGCAACGAAGGCACAGAGGACAAACGTGCCCATCTGGCAGTATCGACTGAACGTTTGTCTTGTGTTCAGCTAAGAGCTATGTGACTTAATCGAGAGGCATGACTGGGAAATGGAAACTGTGATACTTCTCTGCCTGACACTTGTGATAAAACAAAATGGTGAAAATTTCTTTCAGTGTTGGAACTCTAATTACAACTGACCTTAATTATCTCGACGTAGACTAGCTGTAAAGCTCAAACTGATATATGATGAGAGGGTATAGCTTTTACAGGCACTACGTGTTGAATGGCGAAATAGTGAAAGTAATCGATGCTGTTAACTTTAATGCTAAACAAGCGCTGCTTGGAAGTAGGGAGTTACCGCAACGAGCACATAGCCTTGGACCACATACTGTTTACAAGCCCTCCTTCGGCCTTCACGCTTCAGCTCAGATTCATTCTTCACAACTTGTAATCGTTATCAGAAAATTATTCACCGAATTCCCGTACTAATAACTTCCAGAAAGACTTCGGACAGATTTATTTAAGTGAAAACTTCTGGACACTAACACCTTCCTCATATCTCAGTAGAAAATGTTTAACTCACAGAAACGCATTTAGAGAAACTAAACGAGCAGCTGTAAGATGTATACCTTTGATATATAATAAAATAGTAAAAAAGATATTTCTGTTAATCAAATTTATTTCAAAAAGAGTTATTGCGATGTATTCTACTGATGATAGTTAGACCAAAACAGGAAAACTGTTTGTTCTGTCCGCGTATCACGCATACTAAACAAAACTGCTGTATTAACATACAGGATACTTGCTATAAAGATTTCTAATATTATTTCCGATGGTGCAGAAGTCAAAAAAGTAAATTTCTGGATCTTTTTGTCTGTCTAATGAACGGATTTCAGCGAAACTGCACGAAGTGGTACCTTATGTGATCGGCTAACATTTGGGTAACTTTTTATACCAATTAGTAGCATACTTGATAGTACCTAACGATATAGAGTTCAAGAGAAGGAATTTTGAAATTTTTATATGTCTGTGAACCGATCAAACAAAAAAACCATCTAACGCATTTCAACGAAACCTCTTAAGTGGTGTTGGGTTTATTGTGGACCGAGCGTTTTGACAGCCACAATGGACTTGCAGCTGAGCGAACGCTGTGATTTTACATCCTTCAACCGGTTTCTAGATTTCGCGTAGCCTCCTAGCCTAATGCTGCTAATGTGACCAATTCCCAAATCAAAAATACTCGTATAACAAAAAGTACAATACCATATTTATGAGGTTATATATTCAGAATCGGCAAGATTTCGAAAGATTTAGGGAAGCGTTCAGTGGAGCATGTAAAAGTTCGGAAGAGTACGGAACACTTCAGAAGAGCTTGGAAGAATTCGGAAGAGATCTGAAGAGTTCGGAAGAATTGGTAAAAGTTCGTAGGAGTTCGGAAAAAATGGGAAGAGTCCGGAAAAGTTCTGAGTGTTCGGAATGGTTCGGAAAATTTCGGAATCCTTCAGGGATAAAGTCATGGTCCTCTACTGCTCCTAATATACATAGATGATCTCCCATTCATATTAAATCATTATCTTGAGATGATACCGGAATATCTATAAAAGACCCATTCCTCTTTCGTTGAATCATTTAAATAATTAAATGGATCAATGTATTACATGATATATAGGGAAGGCTGAAATTTTTTTTAAGAAACAAAAAAAAGGTATCTGTCTTGATTTATTGGGTACTTACAAGTTTTCTTACTGTGACGCATGATCAGCACATTAATATTAGGAATAAGTAATTGCTGGTTTTATGTGCTTTCTTGCTGAATAATGACGGTGAGGAGGTAAAATAACATTTTATGTTCTGTTGACAGTTGTTCTGGGAGTGGCGATAACCGTAGACGGGCTGAAGGCTACGGCGCTGGTCTTGGGAAAAGTGAAGCCTAAGAGCTCTACCGAGGCACCAGCTACTGATAAACCTGCTGACGAGGTGAGTTCTAGAACTACTTCTATTGTAGCATTAGCAATAAGGTGATACGAGGTATGTATGTACGTTTATTGGGGTGTACTATATGCACGTTAACCATTTGTTAGACTGATATGATGTATGTGTTTATGGAGAACATAGGACTATGTTTTAAGACGGCCACGGTAGCGGAGGCGCTAGAGTATTGGCTCCCCGCGCCGAAGGTCGCTGGTTCGAGTCCGGCCGAGGGCATGGGTGTTTAAATGTAGTGTGTATTACTGTCGTGTCTGTCCTGAGGTGTCCATACTTAGTAGCAACAATGTACTGGAGAAACTGATGCACTGGAAGCGTCGTGATTGTCACATTGAGCTCGCTGTATAGCCTAAGTAGCCAAATGCCATAAATAACACTTGAAGAGCAGATGAACTAGAGACAGCTGGTTTTGCACACATCCGCGTTTTTGATGGCCCTTCAAACGGAAAGGAAGTTACATAAATAGAGATGCGAATATATAAGGAGTAAAGCTCACGGGTATCAATAATAGTCGAACGCAGTATACACAAGACGAATGATCTAGGTGCATATGACTGTGGGCTTGTTCCCCTGGCCTCGCTTCTCTCCTCGTCATACCCTCCCTTACTATCTTTCAGAGCTGAACGCTGTGTCCAGGATTTTTTTATTTTTATCTGCTTAACGTCTCTCTAACAGTGAGGTCTTTAGAGACGGGAAAGGATGGTGGGCAAGGAATGGGAAGGAATTCGGCCATGGCCTTTTGAAGGAAGCATCCCGGAATTTGCCTGGAGCGATTTGGGAAACCATGGAAAACCCAAATCTGGATGCCCGGACGGGGATTCGAACCGCCGTCCTCCCGAATGCGTGGCCAGAACGCTAGCCGTTACACCACTACGCTCGATGTGTCCAGGAAGGCGATTGTAAATTTATCCGTCGCATGTGGGGATGAGGGCAGAGGAATGGGGATAGAGCAAGCTAATCTTGAGCCACCTCTGTTAACTGAACGGGCTATAGCTCACATTGTAACAGCGGATAGACGAGCCACAGCGCATAGATCACTCGGCAATTTAATGCTGGTACTCAACATCTTGAAAACAGCCATAAACATCCAGTACCACTTCATCGCTATGGCCGACATTACACTGTAAAAGATCTTTGACAAAGATCTTTGTCAAAGATCTTTGATAAAAGATATTTTTTAAAATATTTTACAGTGTAATAGGACATATTTTATAAAAGATTGTACGTTAGCACTACATTTTATAAAAGATTTCAAAGTAAACAAAGAAAATGGCGCAAGAAATGTTACCGAAGTTTGTTAGGACTGCCAAATCCATGAAAATCTTGATTTCTGAGTATGTACAGAAGAAAATCTTGCACAATCACAAATATATAGACTACAAGAATAGGAATAAAAAGGCGGACACTTACGAAAACATTTCGAAGTTAATTTGTTCTATTAAAGAAGGTTGTACTATCGACGACGTGAAAAAGAAAATTAGTGGATTAAGAAGTTAGTACTTGACAGGTTTCTGGAATAATAGCTGAGCAATTTAGATGCCATCCTGCAAAATGGTGTAGATCCATCACCGGTAATTGAGTACAACCCATTGCACATACACCGTAAAAATAGACACCCAATAGTATATATCGTTAAGTTTGGGGTTAATAATACTGACATAGACCTTTTTGAAAATATTGCGGTAAGAATTTATTGGACCTAAGCTGCAACTTCGACCATAATTTTTATATATCACGTCCTCACATTGCAGCTCTTTCGCTAAACTTTGATGAATTCCTTTCATATCAAGTCTTGCAATCCACGATCTAACCCTGATACGTTTACTTCTCTTCTTTTTCTTCAATAAAACACATATTGTGACAGCTGCACGTACTGCGGCTGCACAAGCATACAAGTTTACTTCATTCATTTCATAGAACTATGACGAAAAATTTTATATAGTGCTATGGGCCTGATGAAATATCTTTTATAAAATAAATATGATAAAATCTTTTATGAAAGATATTTTACAAAGATCTTTTACATTATAATGCCGGCCTATGAGAAACAGAAGCGATCGTCTCGCGAGATACCGCTACTAACCGCACACCACAGGTGCAAATATAAGCACTGGCGCAGGAAAATCGCCGCTGGATACGTAGACAAATCTTGAGTCGATGTTCACGTTGGTTCATTTCGGTGGTAGGGTACGAGTACGGCTCAAAAACTCTGATAAGCGATTGATTGTTCTTGCTAGCGGGATAATCTTCAAGCTAGAATTTATCATCTGCGGACTGTTTACGGAGTTTGAAACTGGGCATCGTACCTTAAGGGTCAACGTTTGAGAACCCTGTGCTCCTGTTTATTTCCGTTTCTACATCCAACTGCAGAATTTATTATTCCACAATAAAATGCATCGTTATATCGCTCCCAAATTGTATCTGAATAGTGAATGCTACATAGTGGAGAAATTGCTTCCAAGTCCAGCAAGACAACCTGGCCTCAATCGAGCAAATCTGTGATGCCAACGAAAGAGATGTTCGATCCCCTGAGCCCCCTTTCTCCATGAAATCTTCGGGACTATGGAAGACTGTTCCCAAAGCTTCCAGTGTCTCGGTGGGTTCCTGCTGACACGAATCCCAACTGTCATCAGCGCAAAATGTGGTTGTTGCTGTGCATCAAGTGTGGTATCTCGAGCTGTGTGTCTCATCTAGAGTACATTAGAGACAATTTCAGCTTTCGTATAGAAAATTTCGAAAAAACTTTTTTTAATAGAATATAAGTGCAGGCATAAAATCAAATTGGGACGTGTAATTAGATGATGGTCAAAACTACCATTGTGGCTCATTGCGCTGAGATGCTGCTCACTGGCTCGCGGAGGTAGAAAGGGACTGAACACGATCACAGGTCCCAGCATACAAGCCGTCTTAGGTGCGGTGTTAGTAAGGTCATGCAGCCCTAAAACAAAAGCTCCAGATTTGACCATGCCAGTGATAAGTAAAATTCTTCAAGGCAGCCGACCCCTAATCTTGGGACAAAGTGATGAAGAATTAGATGATCAAATGAGATTCAGGAAACGCCTTTGGTAAACGGAATGCCCTATTCAGCATTAAAATTATCGCAAAAAACGTAAAGATGTATTTGAATGATTCGTACCGAGCCTGGTGGGTGAACGGTAAACGTTCTGGCCTCGCATTCGGGAGGACGCGGGTTCGGATCCCCGTCCGGGCATCCAGATTTTGGTTTTCCATGGTTTCTCCAAATCGCTCCAGGCGAATTCCGGGATGTTTCCTTCAAAAAGACTATGGCCGAATTCCTTCCCGTTCCTTGTCCCCAGTCCCATCCCGCCTCTAATGACCTTAGACGTCGACGAGGCGTAAAAAAAAAAAAAAAAAGATTCGTCAATTACTATTAGATTTTTGTATAAGTCAGTCAAACAAAACTGTTCAGGAAAGAGATGGAGGAAAGGCATGCATACTGTCTTTACCGAACTACACTCAATACTGGGCAAACAAAATCTTCGGAATTAAGGATTAGGATAAGGAGAAAAGTCTGCGATGGCAGTATGCTTTCAACACTGCTCGGATATCATGTTCAAGAATAACTTCAACGATATTGAAACGGGTGTGAAAGTTAAGGCATCACTATTGAAAACACCATAAACACAGGTTTTTCAAACGAAAGTCTCCAAGACATGAAAAACAGGATACAGCCCAACGAATTACATTATTGGCTCAATATAAGTATCGTAATAACTAAGTAAACAATGTTTAACAGAGATATCATCTTGTTGCTAAACAATCAGAGCATACGATGCGTCACTAAATTTAAGTACCTTAGTAGCTTCATTACGAACAATCTCGGGCGTCAAATGTGATCAAATGATACGACAACATTATTTTCTAACGATACCCTTCATTTCAAACTTAAAAGTTAATGAACCGTTTTTCTCATCAGTATTATTTGTTCTAGAGATCTGGGATCTAGAAGTACCAGTCTCGGTCATTGAAATTTGGTTGCATGGGAGAATGCTGAGAATACCCTGGACAGATGATGAGATGATAAGGATTTTACTTTACTGTTCATCGACTACGAGGTCATTAGAACCGGGAAAGAATGGGAGGCAGAGAACACCCATGGCCTTATGAACAAACCATCCTGGATTTTTTTTGTAGTGATTTCGGTAAGCCTTGGAAAACCGAAATCAGAATAGCTGGACGGGGATCTGATCTGAAAGCCGATATACGAAGGAGCGCTTGGAGCACAATAAGTGGTGGTGAAAACCATCGAGTTAAGAAAAATAGCTTACCTGGTGCATGTGCAGAGAGGAAGTAAATACACATTCCTTCAATAAACAATGGAGTGCCAGTTAGAGGATCAAAGAAAGATAAACGATGTTTCGACTCTAGAATATCGAGGGCTGGATGGGCATCTAGAATACAGAAAAGTTCTTCAAATTGGCTGGAGATAAAGAAGCAATCGCAGGAGTGATCGCCGACCAGGCATGGAACTTGAAGAAAAAATAATAGTTTGTTAACTTTGTCATACAACTGTCTTAATTGCATATAACAGACTCCATTGACTACGACCACCAGTAAAACTCAAAATCCTCATTTTTTCACCTGAAATTAGCATTACACACAAATAAAGGATATTCCTTTCAACACAGTGGAATTTTTAATCCTCAGATTATGCTACTATTAAATGTTTGTTTTCTTCCAAAACAATTCCAATGACCTAAAGATTATTCCAAGAATTTTCTCCTGAAACTTTTTCTTTTTTTTGTGGCCTTGTGCCTCGTCGACGTCAAGGTGATCAGAGGCAGGAAAGGACTGGGGGCAATGAATGGGAAGGAATTCTGCTACGTCCTATTTTGGAGGAATCAACCCGGCATTCGCCTGGAGTGGTTTCGGAGAACCATGGAAAACATAAATCTCGATGGCGCCGGTAGCGTAGGAGCTAGGGTACTGGCCCCGCGTACCGAAGGTCGCCGGTTCGAGTCCGGCCGAGGGCATGAGTGTTTAAGTTTTGTGTATCTGCATGAATGTCCTGTGTGGAAGACTGATTCACTGGAAGCTACGGTAATCACATTGAGCTGGCTGTATGGCCTCCGTTGCAGAATGCCATTAAATAAAAAAAAATAATAATAATAATACGATCTTGATGACCGGACGGGGATTCGGAACTGCGTCTTCCGAATGCGAGGTCAGAACTTTAACCCACCACGCTCCGTGTATTGTAGCACCTGTGTTTCTGAAGTGACCTGTGTTGACTGTTCTACACTTCATAATTTACAGTCAAGAGCATAGCAACTGGTATCTGTTCAATGTTACATTCGACCCCTTACAAATTTCGTCAGCTAAAGACGGATATTTGTGGGCATCTCAACGAAGCAATATTAATTTGATTTTTTCATGTTTTGATCAGCCGACAATTATATTTTTTGATTCCAAGTTTTTACTAAATTGCTTGCTTTCGAGTGGACGTAAATTTGAATCCCCGTCCGACTATGGTTTCCTGAAATCACTTTAGGGGAATTCCTGGATGGTTCCTTCAAAAGACCATTGCCAAATTCCTTCCCGTGCCTTGCCCCAAGCACTATCCGGCCTTTAATGACCTCGACTACGACGAGGCGCGAAGTTATAAGCAAAAAGAAATTCAGCAAATTACGATTAATCTTGGTTGTGAATAAAAATAATACGTGCTGTACCAATCAGTGTCCAAGTGGGCTGTTTGACTAATATCCCTTTTTTGTGCTTTTGGTTCGTCGGCGTCGAGGTCATTAGAGACGGGAGAGGCCGACAAGGAACGGCGAGGAATCATAATCTTGATAGCTAAACCGAGGGTCGACCCCGCGTTCTCCCGAATGTCAAGCCCGACCGTTGATTAAACAATAATCTTACGTCAACTATGTCTTCTGAATATACAGTGACACAGCGACTGATGAGCAATAATGTCACATGGAAAAGAATATTACCGAGTATGGTGGATGAGCGGTAACGTTCTGGACTTTCAGTTTCGAATCCTCTTCCGGCCAAACAGATTTCCGTTTTCCACGGTTTACCGAAATCACTCCAGGCAAATTCTAGGATGTTTCCTACAAAAGGCCATGGCCCGTTCGTTGTCCGCCAGTCCTTTCACGCCTTTAATTACCTCGATGTCAACGAGAATATATATATATATATATATAAGGTCTAGTTTCCAATGGAAGGTCAGATTTAGCCCACTTAATTTTCATTAGTGGAAGCGGTTACCTTTACTCAGGTGGTCGATGGTTCGATTTATATCTCAGTCAAGCTTTTCTCTTTGCGTAAGTGTCTTATTAACTGGGTATAGGTAGTGGAGTTGCTGATCCTCAGATTTCGTATTTCTGGACATGTTCTTTACTATAATAGAAAATAACCTGTCATAGTCTTAATTTTTCTGTCTGCTGACAGTATACTTGCACATATATCTGTACTGTAAGCAGGGTGGCTAAAGGCCTCTCAGCTCATTTTCTGAGCGTATACGTGCTCAGGCTGCCATAACTATATGGTAGGGCCTATTTGTGCTTACTCATTTTTACGTCAATCCAGATGATTCTCTTGGCCGTAATTGTGGTTGACTTCATCTGGACTAACTGTAGCGTCAATGTCAAAGCAAATTTCGTCCAACATTTTAATCAGTGTCACAAGAAGGTGTAGTAAATTTAAAAAAAAAAAAAATTATAGGAAAGGTCTTTCTGAAATCAATTTTCAGATGACTGAGCCAATGTCTATTTCTCAAATATTTCAATTAAAAACAATGTCTCTAGCTTCAGTTGCAGTTATTGACCGCTGTTAATGTCTTTTTTTGTGTGTGGAATAGGGTGACCAACTCTCTCGTACTTTCCGTAAACTCTCGTATTTGAGCCGTTTTCCTTAAATTCTCACTATTCCGGAATTCCTTATTGAGCAAATAAAACTCCCAAAATTTTCTTTACCAATTGAAATTTACGTGAGGGGATTTAATTTAATTAGTAACATGAAGCACCATCAACCAAAAAGAATAGAATTCCGTTCTCTTTGTATAAAAAAATTAATTATTTATTTCGTGTCAAAAGCGTTGACGTTATAATTGTTAGAAACACAAACAACAGTATTAACAAAAACAGAACAAAACAGAAAGATAGAAAAGAAGGATATATCTATCAACACCAATCAATTCGTATTACAGATGACCAAGTCAACAACTTCTTCAGCGCTGCCACTGGCGTTAGGGAGGTTTTTCAGAGTACAGGTTGATGGGCACTGTATTTATGCAATTGCCCGTGGTGCCCATCCAGCATTTATGCTGGATGGCCTGTTCAGCCCCACATTCACACGTAGTATGTGGATCTACGAGATAACCCCATCTTGCTGAACTACCCTTTGTCCTGCCCAGTGACGGATCCAGGATTTTGGTTTGGGAGGGGCTTGAGCGGATTTTGGTTCAGCAGGGGGCATGAGTCGGGCAAGGGTAGTCTTTATAGTCTCGGACCTAGATACTATGGTCGGGGGGTTTGAGCCCCCTAGTCCCCCCCTCCCCTGAATCCACCACTGGTCCTCCATACACCACTTCACTTTAGCGCTCTCCATGTCTTCCACCTGGGGGTAGCGCCTTTACACTAAGTAACCACTGATCCAGGGGCGGATCCAGGATTTTTTTTTTTTTTGGGGGGGGGCTTGAGCGGACTTTGGTTTGGGGGGGGGACTTGGCTTGAGTGAATTTTGGTTCAGAGGGCTTGCGTTCAGTGGATTTTGGTTTTGGGGGGGGGGGAGGTTTGAGTCGAGAAAAAGGTAGTATTTATAGCCTCCTCGGGCCTCAAATCCGTAGAGCTAAAAAAAAGGTCTCAAAACTACAATGTCAGGGGTGGACCTAGATACGTTTGAGGGGGGGGGGCTTGAGCCCCCTAGCCCCCCCCCCCCCTGGAACCGCCCCTGTACTGATCTACATCAGTCAATCTTGCTTGCCACGGACTGAGCCGGGCAACTTTCGGTGGATCGTCTAATGCAGCCTTCGTCCTCAGGAAAATTTTCCCAGATTTTTGTCTTTGTCTGGGGAGCATGCCCGAATAACAAATGAGCAGCGTTTTGATTAACCTTATTTCTTTCCAAGTTTGCAGCTACGTTTCGTCATATATCAGGGTGGAACTATTCCTGTCGACTGTGTACTATTTAAATTGGTGTGGTTATGAGGCAACCCATAATAATTCTGCAGGTTTCATGCAGCACTACGATTACGTGTTAGGCATAAGCACGATTGTATCTGCAGCGGAATAGCACAAGGCAAGAGCTGATGTTCGGAGCAAAAATAAGTGAAACCCTGTAAAACTGTAACATGTGTAACTGCTTTTAAAATAATATGGAAAAACGTTACTTTCAAATGTTTTGTACGCTTTCTTTTTCTGTCATGTCAGTCTGAAAATTTATTATGATTTGTGTTGTCACAATTAATTCTCCCTTATTTTCATGATCGAGAGTTGGTCACTATGATATGGGATGTTTAAAATATCGCAAAAGTTAAAAGTGTATTAATCACCTTTCTGAACAGAAAAGGCCGAAAGGAAACTAGGAAGGAGAACTTTTACCTAAATGTTGGTGGTGCAAGTGTAAGAACGGATCAGTGATGCAATAAAAGAAACCACTAGTAACTGCCACAAAACACAACACTACTTCAGTGAAGATATCAGGACCATGTATTCTCCACGTCGTGTCCAACAGATCCACTTTTTGGCTTTTGTTCGTTCTTGTCTGTGGCGAAATTAATAGTACACTACATCAATAACGACAGGGTGAAACGTTCTCAGCCTGGCACGGGATGGCATTGCTATAAATGCATTTTTTTATGTTGTTACACATGACACAATAACGAACAAGTTTCAAGTTGATCTGTGAAAAAGTTTTCTTTATACTCTGTATACAGTCTCTGCTTTATACCGTTATTCAAAATAGGCGGTATGGCATTGTGTGCGATCATTGAAACAAATAAGCTGGATTACCGTGCCGATGTAAAACTCTTCATTTTTTGACTTTTTTTTTTGGTTATGTTTAGATCGCGATACAGTGAATGTATTAATGCGCGTGTGATAGAAGGTTTTATTTTAGAGCGGCAATAGTGTATTGGCGGAGGTTGTGGTTAGGTTGAAACGCAGCTTGGACCAGAGTGAAAACCAAAACGCTTTCTTACAGCGTAAGATATGAAGACTATACTTTCATATGAGTCATTTTATTGAGGCATTTACTTATTGCAGTTTCAACTTTTTCAATATTCATCATGCTCAATGCGTCTTCGACCAGAATTTTAACTAATATTTTACGGTATAGTATAAGGTGCCATGATTTCTATATTTATTTTTAAGCAGCTGTTGTCCACAACTTCGTTAGCGTGCAGACA
Source organism: Vandiemenella viatica (assembly GCA_031002005.1). NCBI lineage: Eukaryota > Metazoa > Arthropoda > Insecta > Orthoptera > Morabidae > Vandiemenella > Vandiemenella viatica. The sequence continues at coordinate 26,218 of JARYHS010000171.1, read as the reverse complement.
AGTCTCTCACTTAAACCAACATCGTTAAGAGCTGCTTGATCCAAGATACGTTTGGCTCACTGAACGCAAATTATTTGTGCATGAAGGGTCTTCGCAAGAAACTTCATTTTCCCGAATTATATGATGATATCACGATAAACAGTTTGACTGCGAGAAGTAAGATTACTTTAAAGCAGTGTTTCCCAACGTGGGGCCCACGCCCCACAGGGGGGCAATTTGGTTTTTTTAGGGGGGCAATTTAGAAATTGACTTGATACGACTTTACCGCTTTCTCTTTGGGTTATTTAAACACAATGCCAGATATGGTTACAAAATATAGCAAAAAAGCAAATTCTTAAAAGGATCACACTAAATTGCCATAATAAATGTTTATTATAAATCTTTTGAATTTGAATTTTAGTATTTCATTATATGTTTTTTTAATTTTACTTACTGTGTTTTATGATAATATTAAAGTGTTTTCTTTCAAAAACCATCCTATATCAGTTTCTTTAATAACAAATAATTTTTTTTATTAAAAAATATGTATGGGAGGGGGGGGCAAAAAAAGTTGAAAGTGGGACATGACCCAAAAAAGGTTGGGAAACACTGCTTTAAAGTATTGCCTACTAATTAGTGGGCACCTTTATTTTAATTCTTTAGCTTCTCGATGTCACATCAAAATAAAACATACTTCATTCTTCTTATGAGACCACGGGCTCTACATTAATCGAGACCTCATCAAAACCTGACAATTTTTTTCCTGAATTGCGTTTAGCGGGCAATTATCTTTAATTTATTAGTTTTGCGATTAATTATACACCAAAATAGGACTTATCCTGTTTTACCCGCGGGGCCATGGTCTGTACATTAATCGAAACCCCTTCAAAATCCGAAACTAGTTTTTGCGTGAAACGCGTTCAGCAATAATAATAATTTGTTACGTTTTTCAGTTTTTCTGCATTCCATTAAAATGAAACATGCCCAGCACTACCCGCAGAATTTCGGACTACGTTAATCAAAACCCAACCAGTAGTTTATATGTGAAACACGTTCAACTAAAAATATCTTAAATTTATGAGATTTGCTACCCAACAGCAAAATGAAATGAACTGTATTGTATGTGTGGTAGCACGGGCTGTACATTAAGCAAAATCCCTTCAAAAATCCCAACAGTAGTTTCTTTCGCCAGTCGCGTTCAACGAAAAATTACCTTTAACTTCATCAGCTATTCCACGTCACATCAAAATAAAACATACCATAGCTTACCCGTGGGACAACGCTCGGACCATTAATGTAAACCCCATCAAAGTCCGACCGTTGGCTCTAAAGTTTTATTGTATTTATAGATATCCTTTGATTACAGTGGCGCCATATTACTGTGGTTATTAAATCAGTCGCATGAAAGAAGTTACAACCGTATGGCGATGTAAACCACTGCCGGTTTATCGCCAACGGGAATTCATCCAAAAGTTGTTGAGGTTTAAAGAATCCTGTCCCATAGTTTTCATCAGTTAAGAAGTAGGTGGTGCAATTTAAACACGGTGGTATATATTTTGATGATGACTCACGTGTAAGATGACCAAAAAATTGTAATCTCTGATGGAATTCAGTTTTTTTTGTACTTATTACTTTATACCTCGTCGTTGTTGAGGTCATTAGAGGTGGGAAAGGACTGGAGACAAGGAATGGGAGAGAATTTGGCCATGGCCATTTGAAGGAAGCCTCCAGGCATTTGCCTGGAGTGATTTGGGGAAACCATGGAAAACCCATATCTGGATGTCCGGACGGGGTTCGAACCGGCGTTCTCACGAATGCGGGGCCAGAGCATTAACTGCTCACCCACCACGCTCAGTCCTGTGGTGGACACATCGAGGAGGTACAGAATATGGCATTAGATGATCGGTGAGGACAGATAGGCAGACTTTCTGAAGATTAAGAATGACCTATTTTTTATTTTCCGATAATTTTAATATCATATGAAGCTAGACTTGGGGAAGAGCTGATGGAGTCATAAGGATTCGATGATACCAAAAGAGAGTAGTGTGCCTGATAGACAGGAAAAGACATAAAGAATCTTGTCATCATCTGTTCACGCAGCTAAATTTCCATATTGTACCAGCACTGTAGGTAGTAAGATTTTGTTTGTAATCTAGACAGCAGACTGAGACTGAGACTATTAGATGTTTATCACCATGACTGCCCCAGGTGTAACAATATCAGGTTTGATGCATTTCACACTACGAAAGCAAATCCAGTACCCAGGGCCGGCGCTAGGAATTTCGGGCCCGGGGTAAAATGGCGACCTTTTTTTTTTTAGCTCTACAAACTGGCCGGACGACAATGGGTGGATTCTTGGCTTCATGGTCTGAGGGCCCCTACAATCGGTATTCGGGGCCCCCATCAGCCGGTGGGCCCGGGTACCGGGTACTTTTGACCCGCTTACCCCCCCCCCCACCCCTAACGCCGGCCCTGCCAGTACCTGGCCAAAACAGGAGTAAATATCTACAACCACTTCCAGAAATAGTAAAGGAAACGTCTAGTTATAATTATTTTAAGAATTTTAAAATACTATTTATTCAGTAAACATATAATATGAAAATAAAAAAAATGCAATTCCTTTCTCCAAACTTCTGATGTTGCCCCTAGATCCATCAACTTCCAAATTTCCTCTGTGATTCAAGGTTTTAGACCAGCATCACTCTAAATGCCTAATGTTTCTTTACCAGCTTTGATTATCTCTCTCGTCAGTTCAATCCATCCTTCTTCTGTTGTATTCCATTTGGGGTTATTTCTTAGACCCCCATCCATAATGTTTACAAATTTTTCTTTCATGTGAGATTCATTTAGATTGCTTGCTTCAAATCTGTTTTGCCTATGTTGCTTTTTTGTTGTATTTCAAACTACAGTTCTCGAATATCAAACAGTGATCGAAATCCGTATCAGCTCCTGGGTATGTTTTGCAATCTGAAACTTGGTTTCTGAATCTTTGTTTAGCCATTATGTAATCAGGCTGATATATACTTGCATTTCCAGGTTTATATTCTTCTTGCATGATTCTTAAATAGTTCATTTTGTTATGATTGGTTTATCTTTTTCACAATATTGTAATAGCCTACTTTTTTGTTCATTTCTTTTCTCTAAACAAAAATCACCTGCAATATTTAATTCCTTTCCTCCATTATTACCATATTCTAATCTCCCAAGATTTTTGGATTTTCCTTCCCATTCACATATTTAACTAATTCTTCAGTTTCACTGAGTATAGGGGGCGAGCGGTAACGCTCTCACTTCACATTCAGAAGTCATGTCCCAGTCTGGCCATCCAGGTTTTGGTTTTGTGAAATCATTCCAGGCAAATTTCAGGATGGTTCCTTCAAAAAAGACCATGGATGAGTTCCTTCCCATTTCATACCTCCAGTCCTCTCCTCTATGATTTTGAGAAGGCATAAAGCCATAACCAAATAAAAAATAATCTTCAGTTTCATCATATTTTTTTTCCATTTCATGATCATCCTCTTGTGATGCTGGCATATACTAACATGGTTGCACAGGCTTTGTTTCAAAATAATCTTGTCACTAAACTGTTTATAATAACACACCAGTTTCCCTACTCCATTTTTAATTACAAATCCCACACCAGTAACTCAACTGGCAGCTTGTGTGTTAATTATTCTACATTCCTCAAACCAGAAATCCTCTGCATCTTTTCACTTAATCTCACTAATTCCACCTTAAGTCATCACATCTCCCTTTTTAAGTTATCCTATTCAGGTGTTTAACATTCCATGCTTTGCCGGTAGAACATTTCCATCTAATTTGAAGTCTCTTTCCTGAGCATTCCCCATCCAGATATCCGATTAGGGGATTATTTTACATCCAGAAGAAGCTATCATTCCATCTGTAATTTCCAATAATTACGTGGCCTCCAGATACCCTTCTAGTTTTTAATTCAGTGCCTTCCCATTGCCTTCTGTATATCCATGCTGTTAATCATTCCATATTCGTCAACGTTTAGCAGCCACCACAAACTTCAAGAGCAATAGAGTGCCCTGGACCTCTCACCACTTCTCTGTCCTTTAAGGAGGCTGTTGGCAAGAAGTGGGCGACTCCTTATACCAGGAATAATTCAGGTACCAGAGCCTCATCCATGCAAACAGAGTGCACAAGGTGAAAGAGAGGTTGACATTTGTTTGAAAGAAGCTAATACAGTCTCTCCCCAATCCTTACACTCTGCTTTAAAGCATAGTTTCTTCAATAATAGAATAAACTTGGGCATTACTCAAATCCATGGAGGTATCATTTCAGAATAGTAAGGAGGATAGTGGCTATGAAAAACCAGAGTAGCATTATGTTTAGCTCAGAATGTCCCTGCCAGATGCAAAGAATATTGTGAAAGTGTGTCTGCATTGTATATCTTTTGCACCATATCCTGCTGGCCCAGTAAAAAGTATTTTTTTTTTTTTTTGGTTAGGAAAGGGGAGGACAGGTTCTTAATATTGTGGTAATTAGAATCAGGAAAGGACTAGAGGCAAAGAATGGGAATTAATGTGACCATGACCTTTTGAAGGATACATTCCAGGAAACCATGGAAAACTGAAAGTTGAATGATCTCACAGGGGATCTAACCTGCATACTCCCAGGTGCCAGGCCCAAAGCTTCTGAAACTTTCAATGCATAGTAAGGTTTTTTTTTTTTTTTTTTTTTTTTTTTTGCTTCTGGGTTGCAGAAAAATCTAGTTTGAAGCAAATAATAACCAAAAAGTAGAGCGAAACAGTTAATAATGCTTAGTGGTACTTATTGAAGGAAATGAAGGAAAAAATTTTCATCGTATATCCTAATCATAGGAACTAGTGGTCGCCCAGCGATCGAAATTCGACTGTAATTCATTAAGTTGTTTAGTTTCTTTCATGAAAGAGTAATAATCTAGTAATTATCTGCATTACCTAAAAAATTAAAAAGATATACTCCACGTGTGACTGTATGCTAAATTTTAGCTTCTAATCTAACCATAGCAAATGATGAAATGTATTTATCGATGGTTCATTTAGGCCGGAAAACTGCTTTAGCTTTATGAAACATGCGCATTTAAATGTATCTTTCAAAATAATTTCGTAATTTTGTGTGTTCGGTATTTAAATTTGGTCTATTATCATTTTGAATTTCACGCAAATAAGTATTCCTTATTTCTTGTCTCTCTCTCTCTCTCTCTCTTTAATGAAATTACTGAAATTAAACAAAGTTTAACATTTTAAATAATCAAATGACCATATAGTATCTGGCAGAATCGCTACATTCCTTTTCAAAGTATTCCTTTCATAACTTCAAACATTAATCTCTACTTTATCCAAGTATTTCGTTTTACCAAAGACCACAGTGTGTCTCAATGCGGGGAATTCATGTAAGAATGTTGGCTCCGATCCTATTTCACGCGCGCACACACGTTCGCAAATTATTTTTTTATTTTAATAATCTATTTGTAAGATGTATTAACTATGCTTATTATATTTTGGGGTGGGGTGGGACATTCTCCACCAGTGAAAAACTGTTACTGACCTGTTGAAATTTGGATTAACTGTTTCCTTATAGTGTCCTCTTCACGTTTGACACTCTCCTTTTCCGGAAAAGTCTCCACGAATTAAATTAAAAATGCCGAAATATGGGATGCTCCGCAACCGCGAAATGTTAGCAGCACTGTAAAAATGACACAAAAATTATCGGTACAGGGATCATATCAACCTAAATAGGTTCGTTTTGTCATAGTGATCATGGTTAGGTTGAAATTCGGCCTGGACGGAGAGTAAAAAGTTTATGGGAAATTCGTTCTGCGCAGCCCATATCGCAAACCAGAGACAAACTGCGCATTTGTTTACAACTGAAGCAATCGATTATCTCTACCTACTTATATCGATTCCAAGGTTTGTAAAATATATTATATATAATTTTAGCTTTCTGTATTTCTTTAAGTTCCTCCGTTCGCCCAATATTCTGGCCGCTAGCTGCGCTATCTACCAGCCCTCAAAATGTTGCTTCTTGCTTCTATATAAGTTCAGAGATTAATTTCGACTATTTTGTTTCACCAAAGAAGACAAAGTAAGGCCGCTAGCTGCGCCATCTACCAGCCATCTGAGCGAACTACGTAGGCAAACGAGCGTTTTATTTTACTTAATTGAATGTATTTGTAATGCAAATTATATATAGATTTTAGCTTCCTTCACTTCTTCTCCATATAATCTTTAACTATGCCAAATCTCACACTTCTCCGTGCGCGCAATATTCTTAAAAATGTAACATAAGTTTTCGCTTAGCGTATTAATATATAGTATTTTGTTTCACCAAAGAAGACAAAGTAAGGCCGCTAGCTGCGCCATCTACCAGCCATCTGAGCGAACTACGTAGGCGAACGAGCGTTTTATTTTACTTAATTTAATGTATTTGTAATGCAAATTATATATAGATTTTAGCTTCCTTCACTTCTTCTCCATATAATCTTTAACTATGCCAAATCTCACACTTCTCCGTGCGCGCAATATTCTTAAAAATGTAACATAAGTTTTCGCTTAGCGTATTAATATATAGATATGTCATCTCTATAGCATTAAAGATTTCAGCGAGACAAGGAAAGCAGCGTATTCAAGGAAATTTGACTCTAGCTAATCAAGGAAGAGTTTATACTTGATTTTTCAGATTTATTTCAGAGCTATTATAGCACATCACAAATAATTACAAAATATTTCAAGTATTATAAGCACCATTCAGATTCAAGGATTTCTCATTTCTTTTTTAAATAAAAAAAAATTAATGTCTATTTATTGAAAAAAATTTCCTTTCTCTTATGGATACTTAATGCTCAAAATTTTCTGATATGCCAGAATTTAACAATTTTTTATAATGACTGTCATGCTGTCATTCTTATTTGTTATCATTAATATCAATAAACATTTAAACTGAAAGAAACTATCCAATACTAATATCTGTTGAACCATATTAAAATATGTATCACCGATTTTGTGATTAAAGATTCCACAGATAAAAATGAATAAGAAAAATGTTTAAAATATCAAGTTTAACTATAGCAACTAATTCAGTGGTAATCTGCCAATACGGTTCAGTGTGCTGAGGTGCCTCACACTGGATTAGGGAGGTACAATGAGAATGAGCACGGCCCCTGGTCCAGGCCATCCAGACTGCACTTTTTAGGTGGTTTTCCACAGCATCAAGGCGAATGCTGCGATTGTCCCCAATATCCGCCTCATAAACAACACATTTCACAAAAATAAAATACACTTATCATACATAGAACATAGTTACATGTTTCACAGATAGACACTTCACTTCCTCCATTAGTAAGTAGTATGACCTGGCAGTATGTATAAAATCCTTAGTGCCAGGAAGAGCATGTGGCCATAAAACAAAAGTTCCAAATTTGATCACGCCAACTCAGAAGGATGGGTAGGTGGTGAAGAAGAAGAACTAATTTAGTAGTAATCATTAAAATACCTCATTTCGTCTTATGAAAATTTAACACATAATTTTTTATTCATTAAGATGCTAGATTTATTCATTTATATAGTTGTGCTGTTTGTAGTTTGATTTTTTATAATAGAAGCAAGATAGACTTGTGTATACCACAGTTTGTATTTATGAATTACAGTTATAGTTAGGAAACTTATTTCTGTTATACTTGTCCTTTGTTTTTATTTGAGTAATATCTGTAACATGTAGATAAACTGCAGGGAGATAGGATGCTGGTTACAAGAGAAGAAAATGGTGTTCGTTAGCATGATCATATCAAAGACAAAGAAAGAATTCGTTACCTGCCTAACAGTACGACACTAAGAAAGTAGGAAATATAAATAATTATTCATGTGACATTACATTAAGTGTCTGTTTCACTGTAGTCATACTATCTCCTACAGCAAATGACTGCTTCTTTCTTTACCCATATGTGAGTGAACATTATATAGTTTCAACGATAAACAGATTTTATTCAAATTGAAAACATATTTTAATATAATAAATCAGATTTAGGTTTTTAGTTGCTTGTTAATATAGAAAGGTAAAATTTATTAAAGATGATTGCGTATTTAACATTCTGCCTCCACTTATGGAGGAAATATTCTGTTTGACATATATTCCTCATCCCAAGCTGAGAATTGTAAAATTAGTGTGGGGGGGGGGGGCTGGATTGTTTAAAAGCTTGTGTGGTCTTAATGACTTGGTTTCTATTGGCTGCATATTCTGCCCCCATCATAGCTACCTTAACCTATCCAGGTAATCTTATAGTTTAAAGGGGACCTACAGTTTAACATGGAAGCCAAACCACTGAAACAGTGTGGCATTACACAGCAAGCTAAGCCAGAGGTGAAGGTTGGGTTAAGGGCTCTTACACATCTACTAGCAGGAAGCCTATTACACATGATTCATATAGAAAATAACTTTCTTAGCATTAAAGCACTTTTCAGTTCAGAAAATTACCTTGTTATATATCCATTATCTTGCAAAAACCATTTAGAAGGGGGCCAATCTCATATAGTTGTACAGTGAAGAACTTTTATAACCATTTTCTTAACAGTTAAGCACTTTTTAAATTGATTCTAAATCAAGATTCAAATAATTTTGTTTTTCAGACATAATGTATTTTCTTGCATTCAATTCCACTTAGAAAGCATAGAATGATGATCATTTTAAGGTGTATTTTGTATGCTTCTAAAATTCTATTTAAGGAGATATTTAAAAAATAAAGGATTTCAACTTATTAAATAAAAGAGGCAGGAAGATAAAAGTAGGCTTAAATGAGAGAGAAAAATTCGTTTAATAATAATAATATAACATTTTATAAGTAATTCCAGATTTAAAGGGAGAAACGAAATTTTTGTATCAAAAATTGATGACATCACCATGTGTGACATTTAGGAATTAATTGCTCTTAAACAAGGATAATTAAGAGAAATTTTGTAATAACTAAAAAGATACAAAATAAATTAAACTGTAGGAGATAAAAGTTTAGGGAAAATCTGAGTAAAAATAGCATACCTTGTAAAAATGGGGTTTTCATAAGTCACGAGTGAATAGAACTTCCCCTTGGGAATACTCCTTCATTTTGAAATGCATCATCTAACGATTAGCCAAGGCTATAAAAAAAACAGTGTTCCATTGAGGGAGCAGTTTTGAAGAGGCAGCTTTCAGCAGTATGTCAGTATAGAATGGGCGTGTCATATCTCTGTAAGTGCAGTCTTTATCCAACAGATATAGCAGTACTTATCGCAATGTGAAGTAAAATTCAAAATGTAACTACTCAACGTTCAACTATCTCACCTCAGTTCTTTGACTTTATCATTCACTTTAAAGAAACTTTAAGTTAAACTCAATGAAAGAATTATTTTTTCCAATGGTTTAAGTAGTCATTAGTAGCAGTGGTTAAAACTATCATTAAGCTCACTATGAACCATGGGAGGGAAATGTAAGTATGTTTGCCAGAGTGAATGCTTCCCTACAGTGTTGTGCCTTGGAGGATAATCTGTATCTTCTTAAGTGATTTCGAAGTTTGATATTGGCTTAAATGTTATCAACAGTGTAATCTGATACCAGTGTTAACTTCATCAAACTTTCAGGATATATTTCAAATTCGTAACTACAGTGATTTGTTTTCTTCCACGTATGGCTGTTAACTGTTAGCTATTACAGGATAAATTAATAGCTTGGCCGCTGGTTTTAAGAACTCTAGTATCTTCGAGAAAAGGTATTAGTACCACAGGCATCATGATCAAGTTAATGTAAATGTTGCATAACCCCAAGCAACATTTACGTATTACAGGGCCTTTGAAAATCTGTGCCTAGACACGGATTCGAACAGGGGACCTTTTTATCTACTACACTGTTGAATCATCACAGTATTTGCATTACTTGTTTTTATGAAACAAATGAACATTGAAATTTGAATTTGAGCTGAGATCCTCACAAAAGTTGGATATTAACATAACACACACCCAACATACAAAATTTGCTGAATATAGTATTTAGTAATGGTATTAGAATGCAGAATACTTTTGCCATAAAATTGGTTGTTATATATATGATACTATTATACTATTAATATGCTATGCAACCGAATAATAAAAACTTATTATATTTCTGACTTTGTGATTTGCAGGAAGGGGAAGATACGGAGGCACCAGTCAATGGGAGCACAAAATCACTGCTGACAGGCATTCCACAGAAAGATTACATCCATGATCCAAACTTACCACGTGAACTGAATGGCTACAACTTAACAGAGTATCCATTCTATGACCGTGTACCAGAAGAACTTGACTTCAAATGTGATGGCCTGCATGATGGGTTCTATGCAAGTGTGCCACATAAATGCCAGGTAATTTTGTGACCTCATTGAAATTGATTTTTTATTATATCTGATAGGTGGTATAATGAAACTAGACAGCATGGGAAGAAACTCCAATATAAACAAGAATTACAGAATGTCAGATTAGATTATCAATCAGTTATTAGAGGGAGTTAGTTTTCCTGATAAGCTCTTCCATGCTAAACTGAGAACATTATACAAAAACATAGAAAAAACATAGTAAAAAAAAATAATGATTTGTTTAGAGCTATGTATTCCAAAATATATCATTGTAACATTATCAGTCCAACCAAGATTATTAAATCCAAGCTATTAATTTCCTTTCACAAAAACAAGTTTTTGGAAAAATGAAATTTGTGGTTCTTTCCTTTGTGATCTTGTTAAATTATTTGCTATTGATATTAGCAGTGCTGGAGCTGTAGTTCTGGTGGCAATTTCCCCACATACCTACTTCCCTGATGAATTAATGTTTACTTTAAATTCTTTGATTGATTGAGGGAGACTGGTCAGCACCTCTCTCTGTAATTTATTCCAGTCCCTTATTTGTTTACCAACAAATGAAAACTTTCCAGCTCACCCAGTCCTAAAATCAAAATACAACCATCTATAAAATGAAAGAATAATTTCTTCCAGTTGTACTATTCATCCAGCTCACTTTATTTTTGTTTCCACTTATGCCAAATCAAAGAATTCTGGGCCATAAAATGATTAGTTTTGTAGATATTACATTTATTGATAGTCAGAATGCTGTGCAGCAGCATCAGACATTGATGATATTCATGTTGCTATTCTAATGCATGGTTGCTGCTACCGTTTGCATCATGCAAGTGCCATACTTGATTTTCCACATCATATAGAGTTAGTGATGCATGTATCAGAAAGCAACTGGAGATTCTAATATGGCAGAAAACACTGTGTCCTGATTGTATCCCATTAAGAGTATTTTTAGAGCATGACTTCTAGTTGATCAAATATTTGCTGTTCCGAATCAATCCCTGAACCACAATTCTATGATATAATTACAAAAACAGTATTTCGAGTGAAGAGTTTTAATTAAAAGTGAACACTAATATGGCCTATTATTTTATATCATTTTAAAACCTATTACTGTTAGGCTACAATGTTAATAGGTTTGTAGTTACATACAAAGTTTTGTTGAAGTGAAAAAATTATAATCTTCTTGAATATTGTTTTAAGTCTTGTATACAAGTTGGCAGTTTAGCCAACAGCATTGAACTTAATTTCCAATCCCTAATGATGTTAGTCAACTGGCAAAAATTGGAGAGGAAGAATTGTGTAAAATATTTCTGAGTATTTTCTTTTTGTACAATCATGAAGTTTCATTCCTAATAACCCCACTGTTCAATTTGACAACATTTTACTGTAGGTAATAATTAAACATCCTGTTACGGCACCAGGATAAGGTATTGAATGTTTACAAATGATATCATTGTCTAAATCCAGATCCTTTTTAAATATGTTCATTAGATGAGTCTATACTACAGAAGAATCATTTGAGCATTTCTGTTTATTTATTGCCACAGAAATGACAAGAGACCATGGATACAACACCTTAATGAAGGATCAGGATAATATCCTTACATAGACCTAATATCTGTTTGCATTAAGACGATAGATAAATTAAAGTAAGACATGATCAGAGATATGAATTTCTGCTTAGTATAAAAATGGGTTTAAAAGAGAGGAAGAGTTTCCATGTTTAAAGTTAGTGTCATTTACAAATACTGCAGTTGTCCTGTGTATATCACAACCACTATAACAAGAATCATGTACTTGTTATTATATTGATAATTTTTAATAAAAATATGCTAACAATTAGGTTGAATCATAATTTCATAAAGCAGTTTTGAGCACTCACTGTCTATTGCAGCCTGTAAGACAGTTTCAGTATTGATCAAGTAATTGTGGTGCTTGGGACCCTGTAAGGAGTTCTCTTGTTTTTTTTTTTTTAATTCTCATAATTACTGTATTTTACTGTTTATTGCTAAATGTAAGTTTACTTATTTTATTTATAGCCTATAACATCAAAATATTTATCCCAATGGTGATCATTATGAAAAGCATCGGTTGATGTGTCAAGTCACATTTTGCAGCATTAAATGAATATAACTAACCCAAGAATGTCTCATGCGTTTACTTTAGCTTCTTTTTTACTATTTATCTTCATGTTCTTGAGTGGCAAAACATGATCCACATGTTTTGAGAAGTGTAATTTCTGTCTTACATAGACAATCAAACATTCCAATTAACTACTTATAATTCTTCCTGACATCACTTTTGCTTGATCATAGAACTACTCTTCCCATTTATCCAGGCTCTATACACTACCAGTAAGAAACAACTTTCCATTACTCTCTACCATTTTGTGTGATTGCAGAGTATTTTTACAGCATTAGGATAGTGAAATGAACCACCGCTTACTCTGGATTATGGCTGGGTGGCATGGACACGTGTAATGGGTGTGTACACAAGAAACATTACAATTTTTGGTATTTGTCCCTTCAATGGGGTGGAGGGTGGGTGCTGTAGGCGACTGCCTCACAGTTTGAGTCAGTCACCTACTGCCACCAGCGTTCACCTTGTTATTTAGAAGATGAAGGGCCAAAACCCAACAAACTGAGCATGGTGGGTGAGCAGTTAATGCTCTGGCCTTGTATTCGGGAGGACGCTGGTTCGAATCCTCATCTGGGCATACAGATTTGGGTTTTCTATGGTTTCCCCAAATCACTCCAGGGTAATCCCGGGATACTTCCTTCAGAAGGTCATGGCCGAATTCCTCCCCGTCCTTTATCCCCAGTACTTTCCCACCTCTAATGATCTCAACATCGATGAGGTGTAAAACCATAAGTAAAAAAAAGTAAAATAGACCCAACAAATTGCAATGTTTCTTGTGCTTGTGTCCATACTGCCCTGCCATTAGATAATATACGGGGCGGTTCATTTTCCTGCACTAATTTGCAATTTTATTTTGCTATTATGTGCCCATTGTTTTCTTGCAAATATATATATTAAGGAATGGTAATATAAAGTAGACCCATTACTCACTGAAGTTGAAAAGACAAAAAAACAGTTCACAATCACACATACAAGCACAATATTTTGGGCCATGCTTTTGCTCATGAAAATAGAAACATTTGACCGAACTATCTTGTGTGCTGGTGGTCAATGCAGAAATATATATATAGCTGCATACATTTCAAATAATTACAGTGAAAACCAAGACTAACTCTATAGTGAACAGATGAATAATACTTAGCATAAAACATAGCTTTCTAAACTTCTACTATACCATTAATAGTCAACATAAGTTTACTAAATCTGTTGAGAACATAAATAAAGATGTGTTTAAAATAACATAAATTTTTTTCAGTTTTTATGTAAGAAATTCTTACAACTAGAGAAATATTAGCCTTCTTCTGTGTGTCTGTGTGTGTTTGGCTCAGCATATATATTTAAGCAATCTCTGCCATCCTACCTATCATTCGGGAGGACCGGGATTAAACCTGGTTTAGCCATCCTGACTGAGGTTGTAGGCCACAGCTGACTTCCATCCCCCCTCCCTTTCTTTAGGTTAGTCGGCTGAAAAGGATCCTTGAGATCCTCCAGCAGCCCGCCTCCCAGGCTTTACCCCCGGGAGGAATAAATTAAAAAAAAAAGAACATAATTTAAGTAGAGGGAAACAATTGAGTGGAATCACATGGTCAAATGACAGCAGCAAAGTCAACTGAATTCTAATATACTTCTTAATCCGTTATGTTTTAATCAGAAGGTTTGGTAGATTTATTGTTAATTTGTGCAGGGTTTCAGAGATCTTATTTGAAACTGTATTACTTTTGATGGTTTTAAAAAAGATATATAATAATAGTAATAATTTTCAAATTAATTACATTACCCAAAGACAGCAAACAACATCTAATGTTAATGGAAAACAAAACAGAAATAAATCGACTATGGGAGCATATCAAATAAGAATGGTGTGAAATGTTTCTCATTATCTTGGCTATTTTAACCAGACCAATAGAAATTATCTTTCTAGTATAATGTTAAATAATCTGTTATAAGAGCATAATATGATTAAGATGTATTAAATAGTTACATTTAACTAGCATGATGAGGGAAATTAGGCTATAATGCTTGAATTCAGCAAATATTGTATGTGATGTATTTATTTTGATACAAGTGTCTCTATGTTTTCTAATTCTAGGTGTATCACCACTGTCTTTTTGGAACAAGATATGATTTTCTATGTGCAAACTACACAGCATTTGATCAAAAGACATTTATTTGCCATTTTGTGTCTGAAGTAGACTGTGTAAATTCTCCAAAGTATTTCAACAGGTAAGAAATAACTTAAATAGTAATCTGTTTGTTTCATGTTATTACAGGAAAATGTAATAAAAAATACTGTGAAAACAGGGTTGTATAAGTTTAAAGATACACTTTCCTTATAGAATGACACAATTTTATGAATCTTCAGAATAAATAGGTTTGTGTTTTTCTCAGATATTTAATCAAAATTTCTTGTTGTCGTTTTTTCATTGCACTTATCTAATCTCCCAAGTCAAAGTATTTTGTCTAGGAAAATAATATAGCTAAAAATTATTATGGAAATTAAACACAACAAAAATTAAAATATAGCGCATAGAATTAACATGATATACTGCATGGTGATGGATAACTGAGTTATGTTAAAGTGGTAAGTAAACACTGAAAAGCTTTAGAAAAAGGAGAAAGTTGCTGTATTATTACATGACTAAATATAAGCTTTTAAAAATTTTTTCTTCAGTAGCTGTCAATATGAAGGGTAATGGTGGCCTCTTATTTTTAAGGAAGTTATGACACCAGTTGTGAATTTTACGACAATACCATTTCTAATAAAATATTTACCCATTAACAGGTTAATAATTTGAAATAGATTTCCATGTACTATATATGGAGCAACAGGTTCTTTCCAGAGAGTATTTTGCCTTTCATGTAGGTATATTCATAATGAAAGATAGTCATTGTCTTGGTTTTGTTTTAGAGGTTATTTACCTAATAGGCAGATACATTTGTTATGAAGAATGTTCAGTGTCATGGTTTGGTCATTTGTAACATAGGTAAATGGAATATAAAATATTGTGCCAGTTCATAACAGGGAGGAGCAGTCTCATGCAGTTGTAGATGAAGGTAAAGTGTAGCATAACATTAAGAATAGAGTAGTGAATGTAAAAAATAGAAAGGAAAGTATTTTGCAGATATTTAGTAGCAATGGGCAAGATGTAGAACTCCTTTTGTTGGACACAAAAGGTACAGATTATCAGTTTAAGAATGCATTTAAACCAAGTACAATTCATGGTCAATTAATGGAAGATAGGATCATTCTTCTGGGGTTTCACAAAGAAGGGCCATTTAGTGAGAGTACGGTGGAAGAGGCAATAGTATTCATAAGGCAGTAGGTGGCAGTATGAACAGTTATCAGGGGCGTAGCTATTGGAGGGCTAGGCGGTGCCATGACCCGGAGTCCCACACTCAGCCTCAGACGGACCCTAAAGCTAAAAAAAAAGGGGGTCACCCATCTAGCCTGAAGGCCCAAAATATTTTTGTGCATCAGGGCTACTACACCACTGACAGTTCCTTAAGGAAGATGGAGTAAGAGCCATGGTAAACCAGGAATAAAATGGTTAAGGTACTTCATCACCATCATTGCTTAAAGTTAAACTAGGCTGTGAGTTAGGTGTGAAAAATGCAAAATCTGTGGAATAAATTTCTGTATTTCTTCAGCGGGAATTGGAACACGTAAGCTTAAAACATGACTTTGCCTGATACTTGTTTGCATGCTGATTTTATTGAAGCTTTAAATCTGCATGAATTTCCAAGGACTGTTTGTAGGAAGAAACAATAGTGCTGAACAAGTTGAATGTAAAACTTGTAGATGACATGATTTTCCATAGCAGTAAATATTCAATAAAAGTTAAAATTTTTCCAAATATGTTTAAAATAATTCCTGATGTACTATCTGTACCTGCCATTTCTGCATTCATTGAGTTTTTCTGTCTGTTGAGAAATGAAAGAAAGAATTCTTTGCTCATCTGTATAAAATATATATTTTAATTTAAATATGGACTGTAACTGTGCTGTGGAACTGTTTAGGAAGAACAAGTATTTGATGAATGTGTCAGAAAACAATGAAAAATACTTGTTCAAACATAAAAAATAAACTTACTCTCATTCTAAACAGTGTACTTTTTTGCCATCCCAAAACACAAATATACTCCTATTGTTCCCAAAAAAGAAAGGTTGCAACCTTAAAGATATCCCACCTACAACTGTGATGGGGTCCAGTAAATCAGAGGCCATTTGAATATGGTTATAGTTATAATTATAAGGTTCCAGAAATGAAGACATATTTTAACAAAAAAAATTAGCCAATTAAAGGAAAGAACTAGTACAGTGTAGGGGTACAAGAAACTATTCAGAGAGATCATAAGAAGGAAGATACAAATATTTATTCCCGAACAAAAAGAAAATCACTAAACTTGCAAACTGCAGTAGAGAAGTAATGGATTTGAAGAGATTTATATTAGAAAGCAGCAAGGCAGTAGGGAATATAAAATAACTAAATGGGGAACTAATAGCAACAAAGAGAAAAACCAAATTTGCCCTCATTGCAGTTGCCACTTAGCCTCCGAGGATGTCTTCCGCAGTTGAAGACGAAACGTCAGGGGAAAGGTTTACTTATCAACCATGGCCTTTCAGCCCAGAAATTAAGAGTGAAGATAATACCGGCCATGAAAGCCTACATTGTATGATCAAAGATGCATTGTTACAGAATGTTTTGGCTAGAGATGGAAGTCTGAATAATGCTAACAGAAATTTCTATGGCTTTTTTTAAAAAAAATATATTTATTTGAAACTGAAGGGTAGAAACAGCATTCTGTTGAAGTTAATGGAGAAAGATACTGATGATATCAATAATATAGAAATGGTAAAGCATTCTTTTAATGCATTGCATGAAAATATCAGAGTAGATTGATTCACAAATAAGAAGAAATGAGCAGACTACACAATTATAAATACATATAATACATCGTGGATATGTTAGCTAGGAAGGTTGAAAGTGTAAAGCAACTAGTACGAATAATATTACCATAGATATGTTAGACATAAGTTTTTAAAACGTCATTCCATACAGGGGTGCCGAATCTGAGGGTGCTCGGGGGCTCCTTCACCCATGAGAGATAAACAGTGGGTGCGGAGCACCCACAAGCATAGCCACCAAAACTAATGAGTAATTGACTTTGGGCGATACCAGTATTAGCTACCTCCAATGCCGCATGGTAGGCAAGACGTCTTGACGAGATCGCACTTGCTTACGATGCGAGCATGTGTGACTGCACATACAAGGATAATATAAACTATGTCATATCATACATAACACCATCTAGTGTACAATAAATAAGTGTTGGTTGGATTTGTGAAGAGCATGCACAAAAGGAAGCCAAACAACTCATTCTGCGCGCAAGCATCACGAATACTGTACGTGAGCTGGAATAAGCGGCCGGCTGGCGTTCAAGTATAACATTCCCAATCACCTGGCAGGTAAAAAGTACCACCAAAATGACTTTTCAAAAATATCTTTTTCTAGGTGTAAATATTATTTTGTGCAAACCTCAGCATGCCTCAAATTTATTTTTTTGATATTTATAAAACACAATTTTGAAAGAAATTTTTTTTTTGAAAACATTCGGCTATGCCCCCATTCCCATCAGCCAGGTCTTCGATTTTGTTTGTAGACATTACAAAAGAATTGTTATACAAATTTTCACAGTGCCTCAAATACCTGCCCATAAATGTTTACCAGCTCTCCTACTATATAACTCAGCACATACTGAATGATCACACAGTAGTGCTCATATTCTGAGAAATAACAGATGATTCAAACATCGAAGAAATCGCTGATATATTTATAAATACAGTTGCAATTTTACAAAATACCTTTGCATCGAGAAACAATTTATATAATTGTATAGCTTATTGAATATTACTTCTTAAAAAGATTTATTAATTTTGATTAGTTGCTCATGCACTTCATAGAACAATTCTATATATTAAGATGGTACTAAAAAATATCTCCTGCTGGTAAAAATTATGTTGATAAAGTTATGTTAATAATAATATAACGGTTTCATTTTTATATTTTATTATTATGATAAGTATGCATTCTTCATTGTTCAATCTAGCTTGTTTTACCAGTCTTTTCTTCCTTCTCCTTCGCATGTCTGTATTCGTTACTTTGGTCACGATGCCGATCATTGCGGACTTAAGTCAAATGCAATAATAATTTACTGAGTTTCATTAGGAGTACAAAAATCATTAGTTATCTTTATTATTCTCTCTACTCTGTACGTTTATTACTCAAATGCTTCAAAAACGTTGAACCAATCTTAATGAGAATAAGTAAGTTTTTGGTCCAGAATGGAATTTAGAAAACGCAAAACCTTTCTGTTTTCTCTGCCTGTCTCTTCGCTTATAACTGAATTTTAACTATTTTGTAAGACTAGCGACTACTTTGTACCTGTTTATCAAGAATTTTGAAGATTTTTATTTTTTGCTTGGAACATTAAATATTTTCAGGATAAAAATTAGCCTATGTTACTACCTACCAAATCAGTACCTCTCCAGTAAAACTCCCATCAAAATAGCTTCACACATGTCACTATTTTTTTTTTTTTTTTTTTTTTTTTTTGTAAACCAGTCATCAAATGTGCCTGACCACCCACGAAGTTTTCTAAAAGCTGGCACCCCTGGTTCCACACCTAGAAATATTGTGAAGGTTGATTCCAAATACCTGTTGTACACAAGGGAACTAGAAACATGCCATATTAATAGCAGTTCATACAGAAGGGGCAGTAAACAGGGTTTAAAGTCTGATCTTGGTGGTTGAAAAGTTTATGGAGAGCTTGATTTGAAACCACATCAGGAATATCTCTGAGGAAAGTGGCTTATAAATCAGCAATATATGCTTAGGAGAGTTTAATCATGTAAATCTCATTTAGTTGGCTATGTGTAAGATACTTCACCATCTCTAAAGACCTCGCTGTTAGAGAGACGTTAAGCAGATTAAAAAAAAAAAAAAAAAAAAAAAAAGATACTTCAGATAATGGGCAAGAGATACCAGGTTAATCATATACCATTGAACCTCCCAAATCATTTTCATAGAATGAGCCATATACTGGTTGGTAAATATTTTTAAAACCATTGCATTGAAATGGGAAGTGTCTTGCTGGATGGAGGAATTGTTAAGTGGTAGGGAGTAAAGGGACAGAGGAGGAATAGCACTACCAAAATAGGCGGATGAAGATACAAAGTTGCACGTTTTGAAGACATATGGCAACACAAGTCTTTCCTCCATTATATTATAGTCCAAGATCCCAGAGCCCCCAGACCTACATCATTTTAGAAAAGCTGAAATTTTGAGGATGGGTAGAGTAATATGTAGTTAAGAATGTTTGCATACTCGCCAGCATGGCAGCAGGGCCCTTTCAGAGGTAGTGGGTACAGAAGGTCCAAAAAAATCCTGCTAACCTAAGTTATAGTATGAATGCTGGTTTTTATATGTGTATTACAGAATATTGTTATAAAACAACATTCATTATTGCTAGACACTTCCTGTGGGCCATTACTTCAGCCAGACGCTTTAAAGGTTGTAAAAAATGGAGGTAAACTACGTCATAGAAGCAAGCTTAAATTTTATATATGTTGCTCAGAGTACTATTTCAAGACATTTTATAAGCAGCCAGACCAAAAAGATGTGGCAAAGTTCCTCCCAGACACGATAAATGTTCTGTTCTGAATATGAGCGCGTGGGCAGTATTCATGTGACTGAGTGAGATATCTTTGTCTCTTATATTCATGGTGTACCCTGTGAATACATGTGTGTGTAATGTTTTTTCAGTCTCTGGTCATGCTTCTGTTATTAAGTTGACAACTAAAGGTATTTGGCATGATCTGCATCAGCATCATCAAATGGCTTTCGATGAAATAAGTACTTTTATTCAAGAAAATGTGATTGAAAAAGGACGATGTTATTTTTTAACTTATCTTCACAGATATTACATGAACTTTTTAGAAAGAAATGAAGAAAATTCTGAAAAAAATTATAGCGAATTTTTAACCACAGCATTTGGAAAATAAGATAGTTAAAGCATTTAGCAAAGAATTAATTTTCTTCCATTCAAAATAAATAATATTAGTCCCAAAACATTTAGCAACCATTGATGACCAATCATTTGAAAATTTGAAGGACGAAGACATTTTGTAAAAAGCTGCGCTGCTGTTAAGAAAATCAGTTTTTGCACATTGAAAAGAAAAAATTACCTAAAACTATATCAACACAAGATTTAAAGGAAGGAGAAGTATCAGTGCCACAAGATTTGTTAGACCTTTACTTTACTCTGATTGCCGGTAGTAATTGGAAACGAAGAAATGATCCAAAATGTATTTGTCAAGTACGATTGTGAAGATGTCGTATGTGGAATACACAATGGAAAAGTGAAAGTGTCAAAGCACATTATTCTAGGAATGACATTAAATAGTTTAACCAGTAGTAGAAAAAATATTGATATGATTCATAGATATGGGCATTGCATAAGTTATCCAGGAAAAGATGAGCTGGAAACAGCTGCAACATATACTTAAAAATCAAGTTTATCTCCTGAAACAATTATAAAAAAATCCAAATCTCTGTACTGATGTCGCCTACGACAATTTTGATAGGTTTGTAGAAAGGATACCTTGCATCATACTGTTGGCATTATCTACCAAAATCTTGATTTGAAAATTCTAAATGTATCAGAAATAACAAATTTCCCCACTCCCAGTGATGGAGAAACCTTGAATATGAAGAAAAAAAGACTTAGAACTTTTGAAGCTATATCTTTAGATGAAGATGCTTACCCTAAGAAACCAAGGACGACAGATGGTCTGCAGTTGTCAGTACATGAATCTGAAAATTCACAACCTTTCAATATAAAATTATATGATGCAATAGATACAATTTGGATGGTTAGCCTTGCATTACAGACACCAAATTTTCAAATATGGGTTGGTTTCAATAGTTTAATAAGTGTCTATAATAATCTGAAACAAATAATTTCTTATCTGACCCCATAAATTCATCACCAATGGATCCATCAATAATTCTGGAGACTATGAAATAAAGTCAGAAAATTTGTCGAGACGTAAAACAATCTTCTATCCAAGTTACTTATGATCTCGCGATTGCGAAAGTAGTCTCACAAATTCCATACCGCTGACTTATAAAGCCAACTAATGCTCTCACTTGCACTCATGCGCATGAATACTGCCCACACACTCATATTCAGAATGGAACATTTATCGTGTCAGGGAGGAACTTTGGACCATCGGATTGGTCTGGCTTCTTACAAATTTCTTGAAATGACACTCCGAGCAACACACATAAAATTTAGGCTTGCTACTATGACGTAGTTTATCTCCTTCCTTTTTTTACATCTGGCTGAAGTAATTGCCCACAGGAAGCATCTGGCAATAATGAATGTAGGTTTTTAACAATATTCTGTAAAACATATATAAAAACCAGCTTTCATACTATGACGTAGGTTAGCAAGATTTTTTTGGACCTTTTGTACCTGCTACCTCTGGAAGGGCCTCACGTCCATGCTGGAAAGTATGCATATGTCCTTAACTACATATTACTACACTTGTCCCCAAAATTTCAGCTTTGCTAAAATGACGTAGGTCTGGGGGCTCTGGAATCTTGGGAGCTATTAGAAATGCCGGACTTAATGGGCCCAGTTAGACTTCCCCAACCCGTCTTCTCTTATGATTCACACTGGCCACCTGTGGTGGCCATTGTCCACATGGTCCTCGTTGGCTGAATCAGAGGGAAAAAAATCTATATCTAATAATAAATGCCAAAACACAAAACACTACCAAAAGAAAATGGAATTGTAAAAATTAAGCATACAGTCTTCCAGAGTACATAATGTAATTCTATAATACATATGCAAAGACAATATGTGCTATAGGATTGTTAAGAAACAAAAAATATCTTATTTGGGGAAATTCTTCAAAAAGTAAAAAAGTTTTCATAGCACAGAAAAGAACTATTAGGATACTGTGTAGAGTAAAATCAAGAACTTCTAGCAAAAAACTTTTTTAAAAAAACTCAACATTCTTACAATGACTTCCCATTATATATATTCTCTCATGTGCGTTGGCATAGACCATTTTAACCTTTTTTCATCTAACTCACAGGTACACAATTTCAATAAAAGAATCAGAAATAACTTGCACAAAACACAAACATCTCTGTCATTAGTGCAAAGAGGAGTTGACTATTCTGGGATACAGCTGTTTAATAAACTTCCCAAAAGTATAAAACATTTTGCAGATAATAAAGATATATTTAAAGAAAAACTGAGAAATTGTCTTATTGGCAACTCCTTCTGCTCCATTCAAGAATTTGAACAAAATAATTAATTATATTCAATATGACCTTTTGCAAAATTCAGTTGTAAAAATTAATGTTTATTTTTATTCTCTTTGTTTGTCTTTGTAACATATGATTGTTTTCACTATGTTTATGACTCATATTGTATGTATGTGTATTAGCCATGACAAGATTCACATCCCAGAGGTCCTTCCTCAGCAGGGATCCATGAAACAAGATATAAAAAAAACAAGTCGCCTTGTGTTTTTACCTTTATATCTCAAATTGTTGAATCCAAATGGCCATAGCTCCCATTCATTGGCCAATCAACAATTAGTATTTTATCTTGCAAGCTACTGTCCATATTCCAGCCCTTTGTGTTATTTATTGAGTAACTTAGAGTAATGGTACAGAATAGTATTGTACTCTCATAAGGTATTCATTGTTGGTTGATAGCAAAACTTCAATAGATATTGCAATTTGAGTGAAATTCTCTTGTTGAATACAAAATAATTCTAAAAAATTATGTAGGAATTGACATAAGTTTTTCACTTATCTCTAGATTAAATATGTGTGGCATACCATAACACAGCGGATATTTTCCTGGATGTAGCACAAACTGTTATGGTTTGCATTACCATTAATCTTTTACAGTACTATAGTAGCAAGTAGTTTAAAACCTTCATAGAAAATACTCTAGTAACACACTATTTTTCATTATGACAGCAAATGTACAAAATTATAGTATCCCATGTAATCAATGTCTTTATTTCCATTAATTAAGGAATGAAGCTTTATACAAGGCTGCATCATCATCAACTACAACAACAACAACAACGACGACAACAACCACTCAGGCACCACCACCACCGCCTGCTCCTGCTCGCAGACCACAAGGTGGCCGGAGGAGGCCATCACGCCGTCGCAGGCCTGTTTATGAGTATTACTATGATGATGATGACTATGATGATGCTGAATATTATGATGATGAGGTAATAATAAAACTGTAAAGAATAACATGTTACAGTCATATATTTAGAATTTTAAAATAAGATGGCGAGGAAAATAATTTACCATATTGTTTCAACCTACATTGAGGACTGATACAATACCAAGATGATAAGAATATTGCTCTAAATAAGTGTACCATTATATGAATGATAAAAAAATGCCTATAAAGACATGGAAAGACTTAGGAGATATCAGCATTCAGGGATCGAAAGCATATAATGATATGGCAATTGAGTATGATTCTATGAAAATAGGTTTGTCTGTAAAGTAATTACTGAAAATGGTATCAGGAGTTACACAGTAAAAATAAATAGATTATAGAATTTGTTTTTTGCTGCAAAACATGTTGAAAGCGGTCCAAAATTAAAAATTATCTTCTTACAAACAGGCATTAGAAAATGAAAGGTTCCTGATATTTGTCCATTTGATACATGAACAGATGTGCATGACAGATTGTGTTATTCATGAGTGGTTATTTTCGAAGCATTGTGTTTCTTTTTCTATCAGGAATTCATTAAAATCTAATTTCACATGACATGTCAAGCAATGGAAAAAGGCTAATGTCATATTGATTAAATAAGTGACATTTCAGGAATTACTCCAGAAACATGACGGTTTCTTGTATGTTTGTCCTACTTTTATAATACCTTAATCATTCACATACATTTCAGTTTTTTGCTCTGAACCTTATCTGAATACTGAAACACTATTAAAATTCCATTTAAATATGAATAATTTCAAATAAGTTATTATAAAAAAATATGAAACTGTGATTCTTATGTAGACTTTAATTGGTAGTATGTTTACCAGTTGTCCTAGCAGCAGAAAGTAATCAACTTCAAACCTTGGAAGACAGAATCATAGGAAAGTAGGTGAAATATTATCACAAGTCTTCAGTACTGATCTAAGTTGACAACAAACACTACTTTTCATTTCTTTGACATGGTTATTTTGTCTATATTAGTTACCTAGTAACATAAGTATCTTACTTGAATATGGTTTTCACTCTATCACCACCCAACATTCTGAAGTGTTTTCTTATTACATAGATACCATTATTGACAGCTAACAGGCTTTAGGGATTGTTTCCAGTACAATAGTGCTTTATTTTTATGATTTGGGTGTCTAGCTACATTTGAGCTGTGCTAGCATTCCTTGCCCATTCAGTCACAATTTAAAAACCCTAATATGAAAAGAAAATGTAAAGTAGACCCATCACTTCCCAAGGTTGGAGGAAGGAGGTAGAAAATAAGTCACAAAAAAGCAATATTTTTCACTTTGCACTCACATAAATAGAAGATGAAGCACATGGATAGATTTATATGTGAGCCAAAGCAGTTATATGAATCATAGTTTTTGTCCAATAGCTTTATAGAGCAGCTGTTGTTGGGAGGGAGAGGAAGTAGTGACAAAAATAATATAGTTAGGTACATATATATATTTTTTAATTATTTCCTCAGTACGTAACATTTCCAACAATATTGTTGCTGTCACCCTACATCTGTTCTGAACCTAATGGTCAAAAACTACCATTCAAGTGGTTGGATTGACTCTAGGTTCACATGTGAACTTAGCCATGGACTTGGACTTATAATAACACAAGTAAGTGCAATACCCAAAACATTGTGTTATTAGTGACTGTCTGGGTTTTTTACCCCACCATGTTGAATTACCTTGGTTGGTTCACTACACTTTTGCAATGAATCTTGTAATGATATATCATTATATCTCTTTATTTCATGTATCTCATGTTCTGTAAAGCGAGGTTCCATGGTGAGTAGTTTGTAATTTAGTTGCTAAATAGTTTAAGTTGGAATTTCAATGTTAGCAGTTGGTAATACTGCCTCAGTGGTTGTAGACGCAATAAGGTGGCAAGGTGTGTGTGAAGTGAGATGGCCGCAGGACATTTTGATTGTTGGCATATAGCGTCCCTGAGAGGCGACTGACTAAAAGTAGTTGTGTGTTTGTTCTTGTGATTTTGAAATAGTGTTTACCGAAAAGCTAATAATGTAAAAGCTTGAGAAAAAAATGACTGTGAAATATACCTAGTGAATAATATTGAAAGTGGAATTTTGTTAGAACATTTTTCGAACTGTTCCCATCAGCAATTGAAGTTTTGTGTTTTCCTATTAAACTTTGTGTAACGTGGGCTATCGTCAAAGATATCATGACTGAATGGTTTGTCAAAATCTAAGACAGGCTCTCTTTTGCAGTGTTATGTTGAGGTGCTTCCAAATAGCTCTGCAAATGCAGGCTATCTTAAATGGGAAAAAAATACGAAAATGCTAAGGGTTTACATTACAATCTCTAAAATTACTGCACTTGCACTCTTCTTGGTTTCATTCTTTTCAAGTTGCTGATCAACATCGATTTTAAATATGAGTATATTT
>JARYHS010000170.1:0-25004 GCA_031002005.1 Vandiemenella viatica | reverse complement strand
GCTTGTTACCCTAGTGTTGTTTTATTTTATCTGCATTTTGTGATTGTTAAATTCATTTTCATTGTATAAATAGCCTTAAATATGGCTCCCTCTCAAAAAAGATTCAAATATTTGGTCATAATAGAAGTTAATGCTTAATCTTACACTATAGGCTTTTTATCCTTTATTTTAGGATTCTGTATTTTCATAGATTTCCTTCATTTGTGCTGGCAGCATAAGAATATAACATATTAATACATTTATTATTATTAACCTGGGAAACCTATTCCACAAAACTTTTGACAATGTATACTGCCTGTGTAGTGACAGATGTGCTATTTTTGTAAAGCTTGTTTGAACACTACATATTGCTCAACATTTGTACAAAAAAGCATTACTAGTACACTTTTTAATAATGTTAATTACATTCATATTTAGTTTAAGGTTCCATTATTTGTCTGTGTGGGAAAATACTGTGTTAGAGAAAGTAATACTTGTTTCTAATTATATTGATCTTATGCACTTTGTGGCTTTTTATGACTTTTAATATAATATATTTGTCATATAATTCATTTATTGAACACTACTTTCAAACATTTTAGATAAAAATTTCTTTTTTAGGACACTATTTAAATTTGCAGAAGAAGCTTTCTTTGGTGCTGTGATAAATGTACGAGTGCAGTAGATTCCCTGGAAGTGAACCATCAGTAAAAGATACTTCCACTTTGATTGTTTGTGCTTATGGAATGTGTTTGTGTATCAGCCGGAAGTGATAAAACTATGTCAGCTATCGGGCCATTGCAATTATCATGTGTAGTGTGTCTACAGAATCTCTCTGCATTCAGTTTGCTGATAAAACATGTTTTCAGCCATAAAACACACTTAATTCCACCATCCCACGTCTGTCAACAGTGTGGCACGTTTGAGAGATATGTCAGTATATTGTGCACATACCTCACACCATAACACCAAAGGTGCTTTGAAAGTATTTCAGCTTACATGTGTATTATGTAAACGCAATTTTTCATCACAGCATCCTTTGTAAAACATGTATTCGACATATATCAGCTGTTTCTTATCCATCGCATGTTTGTAAATACTGCTGCAAGATATTTCAAGATTCAAGCACATTGCACAAGCATTACAGGAAGATATCACGAATTAAGTCTACAACTTCACAACTAAGGTAAGAAATATTCTATAGGAAGTCATGGACACTCAGATTTATCAGCTACTCACCTGTCCCTCTTGTAAGTTTCCTTATGTTTTTAGAAAATAAATTATACTACTTTTCCTTAAGATTCCAGTATCAGATTAGTTCAAATAGGATCTTTATTAACCCTCTATGTCCACCGCTTATGATACCACTGCTGTAAATCAAACTACTATTAATAAATTATACCAAATGTACTTTAAGAATCAACTCCACTTTCTTTATTATAATATCAACATGAAACAATAGTCTTCCACTTATCATATTATCCTTCAGTTCTAAATGACAATCGGTTATCTAATACAACTTTCGTAATCCACTAACTTTATCATTATACTAATCTTCTGCACCTCAGGCTAATACTTTCCATTTGAAATCCCGCCATTAAGCTTTTTTCCAACCACACCTTCTCTCATTTCCTTTTCTCTTCAAATAACTTTTTTTCTTCAACTGTTCTTTTGCACCAAGGATTTCGTATACCTCTCTTGAGATTCTGTGACCTATAGAAACTCAATGTTAGTATTTAAAATCGTAACTACTAAATAAAAAAAAAAATACTAATATTAAAAAAAAAATCCCAAATGGTGAGGTTGTGTACCACATAATTGGTCAGCAAGGAATTTACAATTTGACCAATACAGAATGTCACCACTTATTACTATATAAAAAAGAAAACAATTAAACAACATATCACAATAATTGATCTTCCTCTTTCCCAGTATTAGGGTTGAAAATTCAATACATATTTCTTGCAACCCCAGTTGTGCTCTACACTTCTTTAAACTTACGCTTGTTTACATTCCAATTAGATTTAGAATATGAATATTCTAAATCTAATCCTCGTTTTCCAATTTATAACTTTTATTTCATTCTTGCTTAAGTCGTTCCCTTCATTTGTTGTTTATTCTACTGGTCATCTCCTTAATTTATTGTTTCTTTTTCTGCCTCTTCGAATATACCAAATAATTCCTTTTCTTATCTAGGCCCTTCGTCTTCTTGTACGAGTACAATAACTTTCATTGTCTCCTCTAGTTTACTTTTAAAATCATTGTGGTCTCCTTTGGTATTAATGTTATCTTCATCATCTTCCGCTTATTCTTCTTCATTTTCTGACTTCTTATTGTTGTTCTCTTTTGTTCATCTTCTGTATCAGTTTCCCTACTATCCACTTCTTAATTGATTTCAGCTTCCTCTTCTTTTTCTTTATTATCTGGTTCTTTATCACCCTCTTCTTTGTTACTAACAACCACCTCTTTATTTATATCATCTGGATCTACTGCCCAACATTTCTGTTATTGCCGTTTCTCTCTATTCTAATTCTTGCTCTTTTGTGTCTTCTCTTTCTTCTTTCTTTTCACACATCTTGAAACATTTCCACCACTGTAAAGGCTTGTCATCATTCACTGGTTCTGGTGAATTTACATATTATTTCACCACATTGCATTCAACTGCACGGTGTAGTTTCTCTTTTCTGTCATCATTCATTCCTTTTTTCTTCCCAACTTTATTTCTTCTTGCTTGGATGTATACTTTAATCCTAATATGGATTCGTTATAATTCCTTTTTACTGCTTAATGTATTTGCAGTCCTAACCTCTTGCCCCTGAGACTGAATGGACCATATCAGCCTTGGCTGCAGGTTTTTTAACCCCTGCTTTCTTGCCACATCTCTCTTCTTCACTTTGAAAGCTTCACGACGATAATCCTCAAGATGATTATTTCTAGGTGTGTCGTGGAACCTATTGGCATTCCCAAAACCACTTCTCAAAATTCCTATAATTCATCTTTGGCCTCATATCTTTCATAGCTGTTGCGATTACCTCCTATTGTATATTCATTTTCTGCTTCTAAAATGGCTTTCCATTGTTCTATTCGGTCCATCGATCCGAGAAATTCTTCAATACTAATCCATTGTTGCTAAATTAACTTCTCTTGAACTCCTCTAGGTAGCTTTTGTTGAAGCTTGTCTAATATATCCTCAACACTCTTGGGGTCATTAGTGTACTTTAATTCTTTTCTCCTGTCTTCACAAAATTTATTTAAATTCCAATCTCGCCTACTATAGGGTCTACAATTTCTTTACACCTCCCTGTATTTGTTTCAACTAAACTTATGGAATCTTTCACATTTTAAACCAACTTCTATGCCCCAATCTTATGGCATCTCCAGAGATAACATGTTTCTAACATATCTAATTTTCTCCTTATCATTCCAATAAGATGGCAAATCAGAACTATACGCCTTTGTATATAAAGCTGGGAGTACTTCACCACCTGGTACAAACTTAATTTCAGGTATTTTCCGTCTATAATCCTGTATACCGTAAACCGGTGGTTCCTAAATGGTTGTCCGCTGATCCTGGGGTTTCGTGGAAGGGTCATAAGGTTTCCGTGTTCCAGCCGAGAAGTAAATAAATGTTTCGTTGAAAAGAGTCATATCGCGTCGTAGGAGTGTTATCAAGGTTCTTCTTGCGTTTGTGACGCCTTACCTATGCGAGACTGGTTTTTCAGCTTACACCTATAAAAATGGGATCCGCCAAAAAATATATGATCAATTAAGGTTCCATGGCCAAAAAGAATTGGGAACTGCTGCCGTAGACAATATTATTTTGCTCTATCGGCCTGAAAGTTCTAGAATCGTCACTAATTGTACTCGTCATAATGTTTTCAGACTTATTCATCCTGTCCTCTCATTCTCATGAGTTATCATTTATTTGTAGAATTTCTTGTCTAGTTCTATGCGTTTTTCCCTGTATTTTTTAATGCTGGTTCCTTCCTTAAATCATTAGTTTGATAGATTCCGAGATTACCCTATTCAAAATCAGTTCGCAAATTTCGATAACCTACATCGAGCTCTTCGGACGGGTCATAAATGTTTTGGTCCAGGTAGCTCACGTTACTACATACAAGTTGCGATGCGGTTTCTCTGGCATTATATTCTCTACTCGCATAGTTCTTATTTAATTTATTAATCTTTTCCCTGAGATTGCTTCCCAATTCACAAATTTCCATCTTAAAATTATTCATCATTTCCTTATGCATTTCTCTATTTACAAAACGTTACCGCTATCTGTTATCTGTTCCTTTGTTTCTTTCTGCGTAACCGTTAATCTATCCGGCGATGCTGATAACTCTCTTTCTTCTGAAAATGTGAAGGTATAGTTGTTTATTGCTATGTTACTGCTATTTAAATTATTTTCGTCGTCTATTATGATATCATAACTCAGATCTCCTTTCCTATTGCTTTCCATCTTGCTTTAATCAAACCAGTAACAGTTACTTACTAATCTCTTTATACACTTATAATTGTTACATTTACTTTTTTATTCTTCCAATATCTAATTACGTTCAGGGTAATTGAGTACACAATATTTATTTTTATTTCAATGTGGCACTTTAGAAATATTAACAATCACTACAAAACCATACCTATTTCCGAATTTATACAAATCATTCGAACTAACTACACATTGTAATAATCTCTCTGCTGGTGTAGTGATACATACATCTACTAAATTTCTTGTAGTAGGAAATATACTCATTACTTTTCACTACATTTTAAATTTAATCATCTCACTCGAAACAATTGCTGCTCAATCAATTGCTTTTGATTAGTCAATGTGATTAACTATTCTTGTTAACTTGACAATTCTCTCATCCAATATTTTTCAATATTTACCTTACCTTTAAAAACTTTATTTTATGAATAATAACAAGTTTTCTACTTGCCTTATCAGCATGGTACGCTCCGAAGTTACTAGTACTTTTGGTACATTATATCGATACACATAGTCAATGTCACGATTCGCCAATTTGTAAGGATCTTTATGTTTTTATAAAATAGATTACACTGCTTTTCCTTAAGTTTCCAGAGTCAGATTAGTTCAAATAGGATGTTTATTTAACCCTCTACGTCCACCGTTGGTATTTCTGATGATACCACCACTATAAATCAAACTACTATTAATTAATCATACCAAATGTACTTTAAGAATCAACTCCACTTCCTTTATTATAATCTCAACATGAAACAATAGCTTTCCACTTATGTAATTATCCTCTAATTTCAAATGATGATCAGTTATCTAATACAACCTTCATTCTTCACTAACTTTATACTAATCTTCTACCTCAGGCTAATATTTTCTATTTCAAATCCCACCAGGATTTCTTACGCTTCTCCATTCTCTCATTTCCTTTTCTCTTCAAACAACTTTTTTTCTTCAACTGTTCTTCTTCACCAAGGATATCGTATACCTCTCTTGAGATTCTGTGACCTTAGAAACTCAATGTTAGTATTTAAAATCATAACTACTAAATTTAAATTTAAAAAAAAAAACAATTTTACTAATATTAAAAAAATCACAATCGCACTTTAACTACTGCTAGACCACTGCTACGATTGGAAATTTTTATTAATGTTAAAAGTCTATAAAAAATCAAGGTAAACCTGTAAGAACTCTGCTTTATATTACCACCCCTCAAGTCCGGCACAAGACCCTACAATTTGTGCAAAACCGGGGACCCCACTTTCTGATGGGGTTCTTGTATTCCAAATATATATTTGTAATGGTTTAGAGGGATAGGAAACCCAAAGGCATAGTATTGGATCGTTGTAACCACTATCATCATGATCTGATGCATATATAAACTGAAAATTTAGATGGAATATATTATTAAACAAATTGCATTTTACTATCTACAAGACATTTGGGAAAAGCGTCCTACTACCGAAACGTTCTCATTAATGCCGTCTCCAGTAAAAAACTTAGCATTATCGTTTAACGAAGTCACCAACATCTCCACATGTCCTCATCGTGGAATATTATGTACAATTCTGTGAAGGAATCCAACCAACTTAATTCTGGTGATCTTGCTGCCAACAGTACCTGATCCTCTACACATCAACTACAAGAAAAAGGGGTTTGTCTATTTGCATTGCTTCATAAACATACTTATCTTTGCAGATCTGACTTCTCATAATTTAGTTTTTACTTACTTTTTGAAACATCCTGTGAACTAGCAGATTATCTACTCACAAATCAGACAAATAACATGCAAAAATACAGTTTCGAATTTCAGTCTTTTCGATTCAAAATTAAATGAATCTACCAAAACTGCTTGTTGTATGGCATATTAAGAAAGTAAGTAATAATCCAATAGTCTTAATATATACAAACACCATGTCACTTATGCAGACTGGTCCTAACATTTGGGAGTACAAGGTTGCACTCCATGAGATGACCAATTAGGTTTCATTATTAATAGTTTCCTAAAATAACTACAGGAATTATAAAATGGGCATAGGAAAATTCTAAGCCCCAAACATGCTCCAGACTGCAGTGTGGTGATTATCAATATGCAGTGTGCTGTATAAAATAATGTAAAAAAAAAATTCTATGCAATGTTCCTATGAAGACTGATTATGCATTATATCTTTGCTATCCTCAAGTAATGTTATTAACTTAACAGGATATCTTAAAGTGTTATTCAAAAAAGTGTGTAGTTGAGTATATGAAACTATTGTGTAAAGTAACAGTCTTTTTCCAAACAAAATGTATATATAAAAATATCTAGCAGGAAGGCAAGTCAATATTTTTGCTGTTCACTATTTTAAATTATAAATCCTTGAACATGAACTACTGTCAGGTTAAAAGGAAATTATTCTCGGATTAGCAGTTTAGTATCGGACTTTATAAATATTGAAAAAAATTGTTAGAAATGCACTGTTAGAATTAGTAAGATATTTGTGTATATGACAATATCATCCATCTTAAATTTAATCTCTGTAGTTTGTTCTTTTGTAAACAAAAACATTATTCTGAAATTCCATAAAATTATATCAGACGATCTGCACACCCAGTAATTGCATCTCCTGATATTTTAATGCACCTTACCAGTCAATTTTAGACTCAATGTTAGTCTTTTATTACCTCTTACTGTATTTTCCTACTAAGATTTTCTAGATTAGTTATGTATCCATGTTATAAAAACTTATTTTTTTGTTCCTTTCAGGTGTACTGCTGTGAACCAAAACAATCAATATACACGCAAGCAGCAGCGTCACTCAGTTCAACTGTTCTCCAAAAACAAAATAGATCTAGAAATTAGGAGCTATGATTCTAATAGTCAGACTGGTAACAGTATAAAGCAGAAAATAATTCTTTCAGATGGACAGCCATTCATTTGTCAAGATTGTGGGAAAACATTTTCCAGCTCTTCTCACCTGAAAGCTCACGAAAGAATACATTCAGGCGAGCGGCCATTTGTTTGTGATGTTTGTGGAAAGTCGTTTACTCAGTCTGGCAGCCTGACAGTCCACAGGAGAATCCATTCAGATGATCGACCAATCGTGTGCGAAGTTTGTGGAAAGAAGTTTGATCATTTGGGTAACCTCAGAGTCCATAAAAGAATTCATTCAGGTGAACGGCCATTCACTTGTGATGGTTGTGGGAAAGGTTTTATATCATCCAGTAACCTCAAGCAGCACAAGAGAATTCATTTGGGAGGTCGATCATTTGCTTGTGATGTTTGTGAGAGGGCGTTTACACTGGCTTCTCACCTCAAAACTCACAAAAGAATTCACTCTGGAGAACGTCCATTTGTTTGTGAAGTTTGTGGAAAAACGTTTACTCAGTCCAATACTCTCACATATCATAAAAGGATTCACTCAGGAGAGCAACCGTATCGTTGTGACGTTTGTGGAAAGTCCTTCTCTCGGGCTAGCACTCTAGCCGTTCACAGAAGAACTCATTCGGGTGAACGGCCATACGATTGTGAGCTCTGTGGAAAATCCTTTTCTCGGTCTAGTATACTTAAAAAGCATACAAGAATTCATTTAAAATGAAACAGCGTTTTCCATGAATGTGAAAAATTATTTGCAGAGCGTTATTTCACAAAACTCAGTAACGAGAGCATTTTTGAAGTTAGCTATTTCCTTATCAAGCTTGTGAAAAATAGATTCCTCGGTATAGCAGCCATACAGTACACAGAAAAATTCATTGAGCAAACCAACCAATTGCTGTGCAGTTCGTGTTAAATCAATTGGTTAGTTAGTTTTAGAATCCATAGAAGTAATATATTAACGTAAACAAACATTTGCTTGTGAATTTCTTTAAAATCATTCAATTGTATCATAACGCAGAAAAGGATTTTTTTGGAGAGCAACCTTTTTTGTAATATTTTCAGAAAGTCATTTATTAATTGTGGTTACCATTCAGTGTATTCAGGTTATTAGACATTTGCTTGTATGAATTGTGGAAAATCATTAGCTTAGTCTCTTGGCCTCACAGTCAATAGAAAAATTTATTTAGGCCAATGACGTATCATTTATAAATGCTGTGAATTCATTTAATGTGCCTGGTACTTGAAAACTTTTGAAGAATCCTATTGTTCATAGAAATTCATTATGGAGGGTGACAATCTAGTATCTGGTAGTGTTAAAATGCATATTTAATGAGTTTTTCATTTAGCAGTCTGTACAAAATAGTATGGTAATACTAAAACTGATAGTATAAATTGTTTCAGTTCGCTCATGAATTTTCGGCTAAATATTTTTTTGTGTCTAATGTCTTCAAATTGTATAGAAGTGTTCATTCAGTAAGCAATTGTTGGCATCTGAATTTTGTGGAAAATTGTTTAAAGTTATCAGAATTTATTTAGATGAACAGTTTGTGGTAGAGGTTCATTGATAATCGTTTATTAGGTCTATTACCCTTACCACTAATAGTTTTCATTTATATAAGTCTCTTTTTGAGCCTGGTGTTAACAAAATCTGATTGCCTGTTTGCTGGTCTTGAAGCATTACTGTGTAAGCTAGGTTCGATATCCGTTTACTTAGGAAGTATTAATTCTTCCTGTTGTACTTAAAGGTAATATAACAGTTAATTTTGTGGAAATGCTGCTGGTTCTTGAATTTTTAGGAGATAGTAGTCATTGAAATTTTGAAACATAATTTAGTTCCTGTACTATTCATATAGAAATTCACTCAGGTAAAAAAAAAAAGGGTATTTTCTTTCATGCTCTGATGAATATTGTGTAAGCAATCAGGTAACATTTAAAGCCAAATCAAAAGTCATTCAAATCAATGGATGACATTGTTATAGGGATTTATTTTTGTTTAATTAAACTCTGCAGCTTTTGATAATTATCATCTTTCCATTTCACTTTCCTCAGTTATCAATTATAAGTGTGTTCAATTTTGAAATAACGCCATATATAGTCAAATAAGTGTGTTGTGTATTAGAAATGTAATTCTGCTAATTGTCGATAATCTTTTTTTTATTTTGCAGATGATCTGTTATCCAAATTAAATAAATTATCATACTTTTAACTCTCCTAATCTCTGCAAGATTTGCACAATAATGAGTTGGCGGTCATAACTAGTCAGTGATGTATGGTGCTGGTGTCATATTTTTTATTGTTATTATTAATCTACACATAAATGGTTTAGTTTGTCAGAAACTGTTTTTATTTTTACTGTAGTTCGGAAGTTTTAACATTTCTACATGAATTGTGTTACATTTTTTTTTTTTTTAAATCTTCCAATATTTTTACTGTTATAATGATCATTTAATAATTTTCTTCATATCTTTTATATGTATATTAAATGTTTTATGATACAACTTTTTACTTATCATCTTTTATTTATTAGTTAATAATCATATGAGGATAGCAGTAGCTTATGGGCATAACAATAAATAACCTATATTAACACATTAAGTAAGAAGTTTTTGAAATTGTTTTTTCTTCACCATGTGACAAACTATAAATCAATAGTTCATTTAATCTGATACTGGAGATTAATTAATTTATTTCTCAAAACAAACAAGCTGCCATCATATACTTATATTCATGTATTAGCATTATGTAGGCTCTATGGTGGTACTAACTTTTTAAATTTGCTAATAATGTGTACAAACTCGAAACATTTCCATGTAGATGACATTATTGTGGGAAATATCTGTGCTCACCTTGGTTTGCAGCCACAGGTTGTGTGATGGACACTACATATTCGTTAGTGTCGCTGTAAGTTGACGAGCATTGTCCATGCGCATTAAGTCACATAAACATTGAGCCCAATTCCTGATTAATGTTTCATCATGCAATACAACTAATTAAATGCTATCAACCATACTTACTGGTATACATTGGTAAATTAACATCTACAAAAATTGTACTGACAAAACATTCTAAAGGAGCTCACAATTGTTAAATGGGGAATTCCTGCCCATGAAGCTGTTTTCATTGGGAAAAGAAGATTCACTGTTTGTTTCATATATATGAGTATAGTTGCCAATTTCCACAATAGCTATCTAAATCTTAAGGATTTAGCCAATTTTGGAATACAAAATATTTTAATTTTCAATTTTATATTATTTATGACATGATTATTGTGACGATATTGATTACCATATTATGGTTTTATGCAATTCCAAAAATGATAGGTATCTATAAAACGTAATTTAAAGCAATTTATCGTGAATACAGCCAGATTTATTTTAACTGGTATTTTGAAATGAATCTACAATATGTTTAATATAGTCTATAATTTTCCAGATATACACTAGGATTAGGAGATATGAATTTCCCAAAAGCCTAAACTGGGCAAAGTATTAGAAGTATGAACTTTTGTATTATTTTGTTTGTGTTTTCGCTGTTTTTAGCTGTAATAAGTTCTCATAAGATGTGTATAATATGTATGTAACAAATTGCAAATTATGACAATAAATATTTTTGAACGATTTGTTGTATTGAGGCGGTAAATAATTGCATTGTTATAAATAGATTTATTTTGTTTGATTTTTCTGGTTCTCTTTTTGTGATATTTCATGCCTGGTAACTGAGCATGATGGTCTGGCAATCCATTCGGGTGTACGTGGGTTCGAAGCACCAACGGCCATCCAGATTTGAGTTTACCATGAATTCCCCAAATTAATCCAGGGGACGGTTCCATTAAAAGGCCATGGCCATATTACATCCCGTTTCTTGACGCTAGCCCGTTTGCACTTCTAATGACAACGACGAGGGGTAAAGCCATGAGCGAAATAAAAATATTTGGTATGTTTCATATATTTTAATAGAAACAAGTTGATGATCCTACACGGAATTTTGATCCATCCATAGTGAAATCTATTTTTTCTAAAAAACGATGACATGTTGACATGTATTAATGACAAATATTCTCCATGTTTTCTTATTTACATAATTTAAGATGTAACGCTATTGGGAGTCCCTGTATGAATATTTACAAGTTAATTTAACTGTTCAACCCAGTGGCGTAGCTAGGTCAACAAGGGCCCCGGTATAAAAAATTTATTTTGGACCCTCAGGCCAGACGGGCGACCTATTTTTTGCTTTGCGTGTGGTAGGGTCCCCCCTGAACTGAGGATGGGGGCCCTTGAATTGTTCTTTAAGGGCCCCTGAGCAGTGGTTGGGGCCCCCCTGAGCAGCGAGGGCCCTTAGTGAGGGGCTCCTGTGTTCTCAGGGGGGCCCCTTAGACGACGGTAAAGCTAAAAAGAAAAAAAGGTCGCCAGTTTGCCGTGAAGGCTCGTGGGCCCTCTAAACTGCGCTTGAGGACCCCTAGAGATGCTCTTAGGGGCCCCTCGAGGTATGCTTGGGGGCCCCCTAAGCGTGAGGGCCCCGGTGCACTGCACCGCCTAACCCCATAGTAGCTACACCCCTGGTTCAACCACGTGACTGGATTTGCGCCTTCACGCATACTCGTCTGTTTTGTTGCGCATTCCATGAGTCCGAGTATCGTATTTCATTTCAGTAGTCCATGTAATAAAATTCTGTGTTGTAGCAAAAGTGTGTGGCGAAATCTTTCAGGAATCAATTTGAAATAGACCTCCATCAGATGGTAAATCCACTGAAAAACCTTCAAACGAATTGCCTGCATTACCAGCCTGCTCAGATACTGTATGTGATAGTGAATACTATTTGTTGCCTGAATAATTTAAAAGTCATCTTACTATTATTTTAGTTCATAGTGATCCTGAACAGGTTTGTAGACACAACATTCCAGTTATGGATCATACAACAAAATGTACTGATAGCAAGCAGTTTGCGAAGTTAACTGAAGTGATAAATATAAGCGTGCATCAGCATTTAAAATTAATCAATTTTAGGGTATTGTTCCAAAGAGAACCATAATCCTCACCACTGGGATTTAGCTTTCCTTCCATCCATCAATTGGTCACAGGCTTCTCCGAAATCAGATTTAAAATTCAAATTTGCTCATGAATTGTGCTTAGTTGACTCAAAATCGAATATCATGTACACAAAATTAATATTATATTTCAATATTTTCTAGACGAAAGTAATTTGCTTACACCAAGCCAACACAGACTTCGGAATATCATGTGGAACACTGCTCGCCTTCTTTACACATAATGTAATAAAATTTATCGATACAGATTCATAAACTGATGCAATTTTTATTATTATTTTCAGAAAGCCTTCGACTCTATGCATCACAACAGACTTTTAGCGAAGATTCCAGTGTACGGTATATCGAATCAACTTCGTGAATGGATAAAGAATTTTCTAACTAGTCGTTGATGGAGAAGTATCTTATAATGTACATGTTAGATTAGGTGTCCCTCAAGGCAGAGGCGGCCTTAGGGGGTGGCGAGCAGGGCAATCGCCCGGGGCCTCGCGCAGCAACCAGAATATGGGAAAAAAGTTTAAATTTTAAACTTTTTTTCGCCTTAGCTATTAGTTATAACAATAAAATAAAGTTGTTTAATTCATAGTACAGTATATACTAATAGTAATAAGTGCCTAAATAAAATTTATCAGATTTATTCAGTCACATTCGAATAAAAAGTAAGTTTAACGATATCAAAATTAATTAATTTAATATTTTTTAATTTGGCTGTAAAACATAATTGAAAAATCCATTACTACTTGAACCTCGCGCATTAGAAAACCCACCTGTACGTTCGGTATTGTAATTTCATCGTGTTTACGATTTATGCTCGGGGAACCTCCGTGTTTGATTTCGTTCGTCAGATCTTGTCAGCTTACGTTTATTTTGCTAGTAGCTGTGAGGTCGAGCCACACTTGGCTGATACTGTTTCGAAGCCGACAGTCGGCCGAGAGACGGCTCGCCCTCACGTTTTCCTCACTTGTCCCTAGTTCGTTCGTGTGACGTATGAGTTCCTACTCAGTCTTGAGTATGCTTTAACTTTTTTCACGTGGTTGCTTCACGGAATAAATGTTCAAAAAATTCAGTTAAAGTATTCTAGGGATCACAGTTAGGGCTGCCAACTGTACTCTATTATAAAATATTGTTCATTATTTTGCGTAGGTGCACTTTATAATCTAGGAAAGTAATAAAGTATTTCCTTTACCTGACTCACGTTATCATAACTCTGGTTGATCATTTACGTACAAAAATTTAGTTCGCGGTAACTTTAGATTAATTCGATAGTTTTTGTTAATATATAATGAGATCATTATATATGTGATGCTGTGAAGGATTTAGCAGAAAATATAACAGATTGTCAGTTGAATAGTGAATATAGAAAATTAAATAACTGGCTACGAATTTGTAGTTTCTTTTGTTTTATGGTATGACATTCTTACAAAGATTAATGTTATAATTAAAATGTGGCAAAGCGAAAAATAAACCTAGATGCG
Organism: Vandiemenella viatica; assembly: GCA_031002005.1. Taxonomy (NCBI): domain Eukaryota; kingdom Metazoa; phylum Arthropoda; class Insecta; order Orthoptera; family Morabidae; genus Vandiemenella; species Vandiemenella viatica. The sequence continues at coordinate 11,169 of JARYHS010000170.1, read as the reverse complement.
GCTATATAATACCTAGACGCAATTATAAATTGGCTTGGTAATTATCGGGAAAATGGTTTCCAGTCATCCTAGGTAACAGCGAGAGCAGTACCGGATTAGCTACGTAGCAGGAGGTAGCAAACGCTTTAAAACTGTCCCGGACAGCGAAATACCAAGGGCCTGAGCGAGAGAAATAGCTGAGAAAAATTATATTGACAGAACGAATTTTGATTACGAAGGGGAAGACGAAGCTCTTGAATTGCCTGAGGAAGAGATTTTCAAATACTTTTATGTCATTGTTGACAACGTGCGCGCAAGCTGCCAACCTAGATTAGAGACACTTAAACATCATGAGAGCATATTTGGGTTCATGTATAACATTAAAAAAAAAAATTAAAGGAAATTAGTTATTGTGAACTTTTGAAGCACAGCAGCGACATACAAATAACTTTAATGGTAGGAGAAACATCTGATATTGATGGACATGAATAAATGAATATGTTTTTTCCGTGTTTATGAAGGAAACTACGACATTATCTCGGTGCTGAAATATATAATAGCAAAGAAAATTAACTGAAGTGTGCCCCAACATCGAAGTAATCACAAGAATTAGGCTATTATTACCACATTTGTGACAGTTGCTTTTGCAGAAAGGTATTGTTCGAGGTTAAAAATTATAAAAACATATTTGAGGAATTTGATGACACAAGATAGACTTTTAGCTCTTGCCATTCTTTCAGTAGAAAATGACACAGCACATTCATTAGATTATTGTGCTTTAATTAAAGATTTTAGTCTCAGGAAAAGCCGCAAGCATCATTTTTAAATCCCTGCCTTTAAGGCATTTATGTACCTCAATTTATCACCATTAATAATTTGTTTCCTTTATGTTTGTTAACTTTTAAATTCTCAGCAATTACCAGAAATACCTACTTTCGATTCACATACTTTGCACAAATCACAAGGGCCTCGCAAAGATCTGCCGCCCTGAGCCTCGCAATAGCAAAGGCCGCCGCTGCCTCAAGGAAGTGTAATAGGACCATTTGTTTTCGTAATTTTCATAAACGATCTTGGAGACAAGCGTGAAGACCAGTTTGAGAGTGTTTGTTGCTGATGATGCGGTCATCTAGAGGGAATTTGGCCAATTGTTTAGAAATGCATCGCGATCTGGATTTTATTTCGAAATGGTGCGACAAATGGAAACTAACATTAAATTGTAAAAAGTGCAAGGCAATGCCCATAACTAACAAAAATAATCTTTTTGCTTATAAATACAAATTTAACAGATCAGTTATTGATATGGCCTATTCCGTGAAGTATTCTGGCCTAAAAGTACAAACCAGTATAATATAGGACTCACATCAATTCGGTCGAAGGTAGAACTAATTCTATGCTTCGATTAATAGGTCGAATTTTGAAACAAAGGAGATAGCTCGCAAAACCCTGGTGCGTCCACATTTGGACTACTGCTGCGCCTTTAGGGACTCGTTTCGTAGTATAGAGAAAGTGCAGAGAAGAGCCGCTCGATTCCTGACTGCTTGCTGCAATCCTTCCGAAAGAGTCACAGAAGTGATTCCTAGATTGGCCTGGGATTCCCTTGTGGACAGACGACGCAGGTTTCGTTTGAACTTATTTCCACCCACTTCCATTTAGGAGTGCGGTGAAATACTTCGTCCACCAACCTATTTGGGCTGCAATGACAGGAGTGATAAGATTGTGGAAATAAGATGCCGCACTGATATATATATATATTAATTCTTTTTTTCCTTCATGCTATTTGAAATGGAATGCACGGAAAAGTTATTAATTTTGGTGCTGAGCACATTCTACCATATATATATATATATATATATATACTCCGGGAAATTGAAATAAGAACACCGTGAATTCATTGTCCCAGGAATGGGAAACTTTATATACACATTCCTGGGATCAGATACAACACATGATCACACAGACAGAACCATAGACACAGGCAACAGAGCATGCACAATGTCGGCACTAGTACCGTGTATATCCTCCTTTCGCAGCAATGCAGGCTGCAATTCTCCCATGGAGACGATCGTAGAGGTGCTGGATGTAGTCCTGTGGAACGGCATGCCAAGCCATTTCCACCTGGCGCCTCAGCTGGACCAGCGTTCGTGCTGGACGTGCAGACCGCGTGAGACGACGTTTCATCCAGTCCCAAACATGCTCAATGGGGGACAGATCCGGAGATCTCGCTGGCCAGGGTAGTTGACTTACACCTTCTAGAGCACGTAGGGTGGCACGGGATACATGTGGACGTGCATTGTCCTGTTGGAACAGCATGTTCCCTTGCCGGTCTAGGAATGGTAGAACGATGGGTTCGATGACGGTTTGAATGTACCGTGCACTGTTCAGTGTCCCCTCGACGATCACCAGAGGGGTACGGCCAGTGTAGGAGATCGCTCCCCACACCATGATGCCGGGTGTTGGCCCTGTGTGCCTCGGTCGTATGCAGTCCTGATTGTGGCGCTCACCTGCACGGTGCCAAACACGCATACGACCATCATTGGTACCAAGGCAGAAGCGACTCTCATCACTGAAGACGACACGTCTCCATTCGTCCCTCCATACACGCCTGTCGCGACACCACCGGAGGCGGGCTGCACGATATTGGGGCGTGAGCGGAAGACGACCTAACGGTGCGCGGGACCGTAGCCCAGCTTCATGGAGACGGTTGCGAATGGTCCTCTCTGATACCCCAGGAGCAACAGTGTCCCTAATTTGCCGGGAAGTGGCGGTGCGGTCCCCTACGACACTGCATAGGATGCGACGGTCTTGGCGTGCGTCCGTGCGTCGCTGCTGTCCGGACCCAGGTCGACGGGCACGTGCACCTTCCGCCGACCACTGGTGACAACATCGATGTACTGTGGAGACCGCGCGCCCCACATGTTGAGCAATTCGGCGGTACGTCCACCCGGCCTCCCGCATGCCCACTATACGCCCTCGCTCAAAGTCCGTCAACTGCACATACGGTTCACGTACACGCTGTCGCGGCATGCTATCAGTGTTAAAGACTGAGATGGAGCTCCGTATGCCACGGCAAACTGGCTGACACTGACTGCGGCGGTGCCCAACCGCTGCGCAGCTAGCGCCCTTCGACGGCCAACACCACTGTTCCTGGTGTGTCCGCTGTGCCGTGCGTTTGATCATTGCTTGTACAGCCCTCTCGTAGTGTCCGGAGCAAGTATGGTGGGTCTTACACACCGGCGTCAATGTGTTCTTATTTCAATTTCTAGGAGTGTATATATAAATATATATATGTATACTGCGTTACATAGAAACAAAGAGGCTGGGAAAAAAAATATATCCCAGCGTGATGGGTATCCATGTTTACTGCTCCCAGAAAATACCTCGTTACAGTAAGCTAAGGAATATGTATAACATTATATCGTGTTTAAGATTGTGATTATTATTTAATAAGTTTTATTTAGCTACGCAACTGCGATGAAATGACCTGCCAGATTACTTAATTCCGATGTAGATGACTTCATTATATTCTACGTCACTCTTATAGTAAGCTTGAAGTTATATAACCCACTAGATACTGTCTGTAATTTTATTCATATATTGTTTTTATTATCTTAAAAAGTATTACGTGAGGAATTCGGGATTTTTACCCCATGTTTAGGATTTAATCTCCTTATTTCCAAACAATGTTTAGTCAAGAATGTCCATAAATGCATTGAGAAATCCAGGATGATGATTTGCACTGACGATAAAAAAAAGCACTATCCAACTCCATGTATAAAAGTTGGTTGAAAGCGCTGGTAAAAGCCTTTCTCCTTTTCTGTCGTGGGATGATATTTGTTAAGCATAACTGTAACTAAATATTAAAAATAATAAATAATAATAATGCTGTACACTAATAACAGAGTTTCTTAACGACAACTCAATCTATCTCAGAAGAAATGATCTAAATTATTTCGGTAGTCCTACCATTAAATGAGGATCTGCAGATTAAGGTGGAATCAAAACTAAGAAGTGTGCCAGAGATATCGGTTTTAATTATGAATATCTAGATGAATAAAACCATATTATACTCCTTGGAATTTAGATTGATCCAAACCCTATCAAAACCATACCAGCTGGTTTTTCGTGAATGACCATCAACGAAAAATATACTATATATACATATAGGGTGTTATAAAAAAGGTACGGCCAAACTTTCAGGAAACATTCCTCACACACAAACAAAGAAAATATGTTATGTGGACATGTGTCCGGAAACGCTTACTTTCCATGTTAGAGCTCATTTTATTACTTTTCTTCAAATCACATTAAACATGAAATGGAAACACACAGCAACAGAACGTACCAGCGTGACTTCAAACACTTTGTTACAGGAAATGTTCAAAATGTCCTCCGTTAGCGAGGATACATGCATCCACCCTCCGTCGCATGGAATCCCTGATGCGCTGATGCAGCCCTGGAGAATGGCGTATTGTATCACAGCCGTCCACAATATGAGCTCTAAAATGGAAAGTAAGCGTTTCCGGACACATGTCCACATAACATATTTTCTTTGTTTGTGTGTGAGGAATGTTTCCTGAAAGTTTGGCCGTACCTTTTTGTAACACCCTGTATATACAGGGGCGGATCCAAGTGGGAGCTAGGGGGCTCAAACCCCCCGGCCTCCTCAAAAAAAGTTTCTAGGTCCACCCCTGACATTGTGATTCTGGAGGTTTTTTTTTTTTTAGCTCTACCCATTTGAGGCCCGAGGAGCCAAACCAAAGTCCACTCAATCCCCTCCCAATCCCAAATCAAAATCCTAGATCAGCCCCTATATATATATATATATATATATATATACACACCATTAGAAGCGCGCGCACAAAAGTAGCTTGACATTGTAAATGTGCCAGCCATTGATTTTCCTGCCAAGCGCCGTCGTCTGACACGTTTTGAACCATAAATACGGAATGCTCAACTTCGACTTGCCCTCATCGTTTCGCCCATGTCCCTGATCTTTTCTACCTGCTCTGAAAGTTTCATACGTATACACTGGAAGAAAGAAGACTCTAGTATTCCTAGAGCACGTGCAGGGCCAAACAGAAGGACAGCAGCACGTGGAGACCGCCGAATACTGTTGCTGGCAGACGGGATGTGTTCCATTAACGTAATTTCGATGTCAGCATCGTCTAACCTGGTGTAAAGTAAAATGCAAATGGACACGTGAATATTATACCTCGATTCTGTGTATGGCAAAGGGATAATCGACAACAAGAACGCAAGTGTAGTCGAGAAACGGCTCACCTTGCAATGATTTTAGACCCTCACACAGGTCCAGCCACTGGTGTCATTGTTTGCGGGCAAACAGTTTCGACAGCAGGACTGAGTTGGTTGTTATTGAGCGCACAATGACAGCCCACCACTATACGGACGGGATGATGCACCCTATTGTGTTATCCTTCATGTCCACCATCCAAATCGCATCTTCCAACAGGATAACGTCAGTCCTCATGCTGTGGCCATGACAGCACAAGCCTTGCAAGAGGTTACGATCATGATTTTTACCGCACGGTCCCCAGATTTGTGACAATAGAGCATGTGTGGGATGCCATCCATAGATACATTAGACCACATGGTCACCCAGCACAAACTGTGCAACAACTGACTGTACAAGGCATGCAGGCGTAGAGAGACATGCCCCAAGAAGTCATCAAAACAAATATTGATTCAATGCCGGGTGTTCAAGGTGGGCGCACTTCTTACTGGCAACTGTATCAAAAGGTGATAAACTTAGCCTGATCCATTTCTATTTGTTATCTTCTGGGCATAATCCAGGATACATCTTCAAAGTTTCATAAAATTCTACCATTCCTTTCTAGGTGTTGCACTTTTAATTTCCGCGAATGTATTCATCTCGAGTGGTGATTTTACCCAAGGGTCTGTTGAGTGGGATGCTTATACGTTCATGTCAGATGGAAAACCGAAACTTTCCTCGAATTATTCGCGGAAAATACTCTTGAGCAGATGTTCAAAGTGCGAGGAAGATATCTTGGTCCATTCTCCTTCAATTTATTACAAGCAGAACGAGTATTGATAAATTTTGTCTATAACACGGTATAAGCGATCAGAAGGCGTTCGCTGTAACTTATAAATCCGGTCTGACGGTGAAACAGAATGAAGATAAATACATATTGTAACAGCCCTCATACCTGAATATTTAATAGTATTGTACTGTATGAAGTATTTGTAGTGAGCTGAAGTTTGCTTGAATGTGATCTGTTATGTTTATTTTGCTATTTCTTGTAAATCAGTGTATATAGACTTTGTTTTATGAAACAAAATTATTTAAAGTCCATTTAATATATTTAAGAACCGAATTGTGCAAGAGAATTTCTTAAATGTTTGTAATTCCACGTATTAATGCAAGTTATGATGTCTACAGGACATGTTTATACAGTTTAAAATGATTTTTGTAAATAATTTTTTGGATTTAAGTATCTCTAATTACCATTTCTGATCATTTTGTAATGATGTTAAGTGATTTTGTATTAATTCCGATTGTTTTTAATATGTTTAATTGTTTGAATAATTGTTAATGTTCGAGAAATATCGGGTGGATGCCTTTGAAGAATTCCAGAAATTTCGATAGAGACTATATAAACACATCGGCAGAAGGACACAGTCAGTTTACAGTATACAGTCAGTTTTTCAGTTAGTATTCAGTTAGTTGACAATATACAGTTTACAGTCAGTTTATATAAAGATTCACTTTGCCTCTGACAAAGACTGCGCCAGCATTTCTGGATTGTATCTTTGCTTGTGACAAATATCGCTGACTGTTATTTTGAAAAATAAACAAACATCTTCAACATAACCTTCTGGTGGATTATATTTTAATTAATCAGTATATTAATTTAACCCTTTCGTGACCTGTGGGAACTATAGTTCCCACTTCTTTGTTTTCGGCGTAAGTTCACTGGTAATCATTGTTTCCACATGTGGCGGAGCCTTGCCCAGCCTAAAGTACAAATCTTCGCCACCAGTCGGCGTTGCAATCGACCACGCCATGGTTCATCTCTTTGCCAACAGCCGGCGCCCTGATCGAGCCGACGGGAGCGCCAACTAGACCAGGTGGGAGACAACCGTACTACTTGGAGCCAGTCGGCTGCTAGCCACGTGCCGCGTATGAACTTGTTCTTTTTATCTGTGTCGCGCTACCGCGTGTTCTGTTATTGTGTATGCAACCTCTTGCATAATAAATAGCTGTGCTTAAGTACACCTCAGCTTTCATTTATTACTGTGTAGAGTGTAGTTACTCCATAACTGGTGACCCCGACGTGATTTGTGCGTGCTTCGTTGTAGCATAGAACACATGCTTCATACTTCAGCTTATGCGTGACTACATCGAATTCTGTACTCAGTGTTAAACTGTGTGTGTTAAGTTTTAAGTGCTTTGCATAAGCGTTCTCCGACGAGGAAATCACTCGAAACACGCGCTCCAGAAACCATCATGAATGCAAACACAGATTCTTTGTTTGAAACGGACAACAATGACAAGCCCACACCGCCTCAGCTAACGGACGCTGTCCCGACTGTGATGTCTGCCGGCGCTATGAAGTTGCCGCCGTTCTGGAAACATTGCCCGCATATGTGGTTTATTCAAGTTGAGGCCCAGTTTTACACACACCGCATTACTTCCGACGCTGCGAGGTATAATCTTCTTGTTGGTGAACTTGACTCTGAAATCATGATGGAGGTAGCAGACCTGCTGTCTAATCCGCCTAAGGAGATCAGATATGATCGCCTAAAAACCGAGATTATCAGCCGGCTGACAGATTCAGCCGACCGCCAACTTCACAAGGCCCTCACCGAGTTGGAGCTCGGCGACAAAAACCAACACAGCTCCTCAGGCAAATGACTACCCTGGCCGGCGGCAGAGCAACTCCGGGCGTCATCAGGGTTCGCTGGCTTGCCTTGCTGCCTCCGTCAATCCAACGCTGTTTGAAGCTGGTGAAAGGCATCTCCCTTGACGAACAGGCGAAGATCGCGGACGAGCTACATGAGATGCAGTCTCCTCCAACCGTTATGGCCGCTGGCTACACGCGTTCCAAGTCACTATCTCCGGACCGCCTGCCTGCCGATCCGCTCGTATCGCTCACAGAAGAAATCTCCAACTTGAAGCTGGCCGTGGCTGAGCTGTGCAAGATCAACGCCACGCTCATCAGCAGCTTCAATGAACGTGGTCGCGCACGTGAGCCTAGCAGTGTTCGCAGCAGCTCTCGCTACCGCAGACGATCCCCATCAAGGGCCACAGTCTGTTTCTATCACCGCCGCTTTGGAGAAGACGCTAGGAGCTGCAAGCCGCCCTGCTCTTACGCATCCAGACAGCCGTCGGAAAACTAGAGGCGCTGTCGATCGTTCAGGCGGCCCGGCCGGCGACAGCACCACAAACGCCCGCCTCACCAAGGAATACCGATTGCACCTCTATGACCGTACAACGAACATGAGGTTCTTGGTCGACTCTGGCTCGGTTGTTTCACTGGTACCTAAGGCCTCCATTTCCGGATGTTGCAAGAAGGATGACTTCCAGCTGTATGCCGCCAACGGAACCGTCATTCACACCTATGGACAAAAACTCCTGGCGCTGGATCTTAACTTACGCCGAGCATTCAAATGGTCCTTCATTATTGCAGATGTCAAGGCAGCCATCATTGGAGCGGATTTCCTAGTTCACCACTCTCTGCTCCTGGACCTGAAGGGGAGATGCCTCATCGATCCTCTTACATCTCTGACGACCACGGGCCAACTCTGTGAAGCCACCATCCACACAGTCTCAACCATCAACCAGAACGCCTGTATGGGTGACCAGGACAAGATCTATGCCGACCTGCTCACACGCTACATAGACATCACGAGCCCTAACACTGTTCCTGTCACCCAGTCTGACAATGTTGTGGTTCACCACATTGAGACCACTGGCCCTCCTGTCTTTGATCGCCCTCGCCGACTTACTGGCGAGAAATTGAAGGCCGCCAAGGAGGATTTCGACCTGCTGCTGCATCACGGCGTGATACGACCCTCAAAAAGTCAGTGGGCCAGCCCGATTCACATGGTTCCGAAGAAACTCGATGGTTGGCGAATTACCGGCGACTACAGGCGGCTGAACGGGATCACTGTTCCTGAACGTTATCCTGTCCCTCACGGAGACAGCATCCTTCAGCGTCTCCATGGCTGCTCAGTGTTCTCCACAATCGACTTGGTCCGTGCCTACCACCAAATTCCGGTTGCCAAGTCAGACATTCCAAAGACACGCAGTGACGACGCCCTTCGGACTTTTTGAGTTCGTCGGCATGCCGCCCGGGCTACGCAATGCTATACAGACCTTTCAACGCCACATGGACAATATGCTTCGAGGTCTGGACTTTGTTGGCTGTTTCATCGATGACTTGATCATTTTCTCCAAATCACACGAGGAGCACTTAAAGCACCTCACCACGGTGTTCGACATCCTTCGTGCAAACAGACTAACAATCAATCAGAAGAAGTGCCAGTTCGGGAAGTCAGAGGTCATCTACCTGGGATACACAGTCAACGCTTCCGGTTACAAACCCCCGGCGGAGAGAGTCCAAGCCATCGCGTCGTATGCGCAACCTCAGACCATCTCCGATCTCCGTCGGTTCCTGGGAATGGTCAACTACTACAGGAGGTGCATCCCTGGCGCTGCACAGATGCAGGCCCCACTTAACGACCTGCTGAAAGACTCTAAACGCAACGACAAACGCCCAGTTCCTTGGACTCCCGCTACTGAGCAAGCGTTTGCTGCCTGCAAACGTGGTGTTGCCCACGCTGTACAAACGACTTTCCTCTCGCCGTCAGCGCGCCTTTGTGTGAGGACTGATGCATCCGACACGGCCATCGGAGCCGTTCTTGAACAGCTTCAGGATGGGACCTGGAGACCACTGGGGTTTTTCTCACGGAAGCTCATCCCAGCCGAAACCCGTTACAGCACATACGACCGAGAGCTTCTCGCAATCTATGCGGCCATTCGTTTCTTTCAGCACATTCTTGAGGGCCGACACTTCGTCATCCAAACAGACCATAAACCCATCACGTATGCCTTTTCGCAGCGACCGGAGAAAGCATCTCCACGCCAGTTACGCCACCTGGACTATATCTCACAGTTCACCACTGAGATTGTCCACACACGGGGTGAAGACAATGTCGTGGCCAATGCACTCTCCCGCATAAACTCCATCTCCATGCCAACGACGATCAGCCACGAGGAGATCCACCAGGCGCAGATGGCCGATGAAGAGCTGCCAACACTCCGGGAATCAACACTACTCAACTTGCAGTCTCTACATATTGACGGCCTCGATATAATTTGCAACGTTCTGGAAAATCGAGTAATGCCCTACATCCCACAGAATCTCAGGCGACGGGCATTCGACGCCGTTCATGGGCTTTCGCATCCTAGTGGCAGAGTCACCGCCCGGATGCTGAAGGAACGCTACGTGTGGCCAGGTATCAGACGGGATGCACTCCTATGGACTCGAAGATGCATACCGTGTCAGCGAGCTAAAATTCACCGTCACAACCGACTGACACCACTCAACATTGCTGTTCCCAATAACCGGTTCGACCACATCCACCTGGACCTCATCGAGCTGCCGCAGGTCACAAGTTTCCGGTACTGCCTTACCATTATTGACCGTTTCACCAGATGGCCAATGGCCATCCCGCTCAGCAACATACTGGCTGATACAGTTGCCTCAGCCTTCTATACACAATGGATCTGTCCTATTCGGCACTCCACTTACGATCTCCACGGATCAAGGTTCACAATTTGAGTCAGCTCTCTTCACCGCACTATCGCGCCTGATAGGAGCTCAGCGAATTCGCACCACGCCGTACCATCCGCTGTCCAATGGACTTGTCGAACGCTGGCATCGTTCGTTAAAGGCCGCTTTGATGTGCAATACTCACCTACGTTGGCCAGACCTACTGCCAACCATTCTCCTCGGCCTACGCACTGCCTACAAGGAGGATCTGAAGGCCTCTCCAGCTGAACTGCTCTTTGGGACGCCGCTTCGACTGCCTGGCGAATTCTTCATCTCTGAAGACACTCCAGCTGATCCTTAGTTCTTCCTGGAGAAGTTTCGAGAGCACATCCGCGCCGCCAGGCCCCACACCAACGGCTCACCACACCAAGGC
>JARYHS010000166.1:0-23999 GCA_031002005.1 Vandiemenella viatica | reverse complement strand
CATCCAGATGGGCGCCATCTCGACTTCCCAGAAATGTGCCCAGCTTATGGTCAACCATCACTCTACTACTCTCCCCTTGTGCAATCCTGCATAGACTGCTAACCAGTTCGTTACTCAGGGAGAAGGATTGAAACCGATAAAATTTCAGCTGCAAAGTAGGTGAAAACAGAATAAAGCACAGGAAAATATGTCATATGTGAGGTAATGAATGAAAAGCGGAAATGTCAGACAGTTGTTTATGAAGCATGTAATAACTAAGTTATGTGGTCAGCAATTACTACGAATTATTTGTAAAAGGTTAACTGGAATGGAGATCCACAAAATATCTTACAGCTCATTCTACCACACTACGACGGTAATCACGCTTGTAATGAGTTAGCATTTGTGATTTGAAAGTTTAGAATGTGGTGTACGTACTTTTACAATGCTAATGCTCGAAAATTACGAGATTCAAACAAATGATGTCCCATTTTTACACGGGTTAAAGATTGTAACTTCATTCGTGTTCTGGAGATCAAAAGTTGATTTTATGCAGGGATAGTAATTTATGTAGACAACTAACCAGTAATTTGACATAGCGATTGCTAAAATGCTATAATTTCTGACCCTTGCATAAGGAAGGCGAGAGATCAATCACCGTTCGGGAAATCCAGATGTTTAAAAAAAAAAAAAAAAAAAAAAAAAAAAAAAAAAAAATCACTTCAGGCGCATAATCGTATTGTTTCTTCAAAAATCGATGTTCAACGGATTGTGTGAATTGCAGTAATTAATTCTGACAAGTTACTTTAACAGTAACGAGTAACGTGCAAGATATAACCCGACACCTACAGTATCAGGAGGCGAAACGTCAAATTTAAGTAGAATGTCGTATGATCGCAAAGCTTAGCGTGACTTCGACAATTGTTGAATAGTAATTAGTGAGAGAAATAGTAGGTATTATCTTTTCTCGAATAAGTTTCAGAAGAGTAGGTAAATACGCGGAATCAATTTCGATTTTCATGGTTCCTCAAATCATTCCAGGTGTATAATCGCATATAATCGTATTGTTTCTTCAAAAATGTATCTCCAAATTCCTTCCCATTCATTGCGTTCCATCTTCTCCCAGCTCTAATGACCCCGACGTTTACGAGCTGTAAAGTAACAGGCATATAAAACTTATTGTGAAAAGCATATGAGAAACTTTCCAATGAAAACACATTTCTTAAACACTGAGGTTACATTTTCCACGAATTCTCGAGATGAATAGATGAAAGGATGTACGTTGCTACCTTGTGACTAAAGTCGCCTGTCTACAATATGTATCCTCGTATCCATTTTGTAATGGACCATGTATCACAACAATTTCCTATCGGATCACTAAGGAAATTATGTTGTAATCGTACAAAATAAGAATAAATAACATAAAGTTACTGTATTTATGTTTTGACAGTAGTGAGTAGTGATAGGCATGAAATTGTGATGACAGTTTCCCTCCGATAGTGAAGAAGAGTAGGAGTGAGAGATGAGTTCAAAGATGACCTTTATGCAGAGACATATTTATGTACCGCCCACCCTGTGAAGCACTGCTTCTTCTGCCGGTCGTCAGATAACTGGGGTCAGTAGTTCGGTATTTTATTTTCACGCCTCCCCAGGCATCTGTCACGATAGTGGCAGTTAGTCACATGGTTATGAGAGCCGTCAGTTCATTAGGGGAATTAGACTCGCTCCATTGCAGCTGACGATGGCAAGCCGGCGATAGCGCAAACGAGCTGATGGCATCTCTCGCAGGCAGCTGTGTCGCTGTGATGCCAACCACATGTCTTGATCTGATCCACTTTCTTTACACCAGCTCAGCTCCATCAGACATTCTGATTATTTATACGAAGGACGCCAATTAAATTCCTAGTTTACCTTAGAAAACTAATGTTCATCAGGAATTGTTACTCAGTCTAGGGGGCAAACAGGTCGCTTAGTTACTGATATGATATAGGAGCTGGAATAGTACTTTAAGAGGGTGAAGCGAGTGATGGATGTGTACAAGACGTATATTGGTGATGACATGTGGAAAGATGTTGGTGGAAGATTAAGAATGATGCATGGAAGGGAAAAGATGACCGTGACCACAAGCTGGCACTCGAACTCAGGCATAAGGGTGTGGAAAAATTTTCTTTCGTAGGTGGAGGAGTCAGACATTAGAACAAATTACAAAGGGGAGAGATAAATAATTTACTAAAAATGCTGAAAGAATTTTAAATTAAAAAAAGGAGAGGCCAAAAGTATGCTGCACAGAAAGCGGAAACTTGGGTGCGTAGGGCACTACTTTTTCTGATGTTTAACAAGTTTATGGCTTGAGAAAAAATAATAATAATTCTAAGAACTCTAGCCAAATGCATCAAAAAAATAAAGATTTTTCCCTTTTGCCACCAATAGAGACTAATTAAATGTTAGTAGAATTCTGGTTAGAAGCAAGACAATAGTGGAAAAAATATCAGTAGGTGTAAGTCTTCTGACAAAATGTTTTTCATGGCAGTAACCTTGTGTTCATTAACATCGGGTGAAAACTACAATAAATAGAATAGTTGTTCCAAAACAATTATATTCTAAGATTATTTCAACATTCCACTTAACGGATAGAAGGCAACAATTTTCTCTAATTAAAAAAACTCAGATTTTTTTTGGATATAACGTTACAAGTAAATGGTTCTTACGCACGGTAGCAGATATTCTCCACATCATATGATCCCTATTCTTCTTTTGCCATATTTCAAACAAATGTTTTCAGGTTCTTTACAAAAGATAATATTCGGTATTCTGTTTACAAGAACAGACAATGGAACTGCTGCAATGCATTTTAGCGCAATACTATTGTAAGAACAAAATTCTTAAACTACGGTAGAAAAGTTTTTGAGAAATCTCGTATTACTTCATTCTCATTGATTATTGCTCGCCCCGTCCTTGAAGAGAGTCTGCGTGAGTGTTACTGCTATTGTTTGCGAAATTAAATAACTTGTTCGAGTTAACGCACTAGATTAACGACCAATTATTCCTGAAGAAGTTACTGCATTTACAGAGTTGTATCTGGAGAGAGGCTGGTTGTGACTCGACCTGAATGAGTCGACTTTTACACATTCAGAGATGGGCGTAAGCCACATGTTTCTTTGCCTAACTGGGCACGCAATCTATGTAAAATTTCTGTTGGTTTAATTACTTCATGTATTAAAAAACTTAATAATTACGCCTTTCCCAATGGACCTCCCGTTCTCTCATTGTGAAATAAGTAAATCAACAAGCGATCATGTACCCTTCGCCAATTTCAAAAGTTTCGTTTGTATTTGGACGCCTCTTTCAAAATTTAGATCCATAACTTTCAATTGCTGAAATTCTGGATTTAAACGAGAATTCTTCACGGAGACTGTCTTCACCTAAGATTGTAGCTCATTGTGAGAGCTGATGTGCTGTTTGAGGGCTTTGAGACTATTCTAAGATTCTGGAAGGTTCACATAGATTATTGAACTTTGGACTTTAGCTATACAGCGAGGGATCGTAGCAAATTGTCAATACCCAAATCCAGAGTTTTTCAACTTTTTTCAAACCGAAGACCAGAAATATGACAAAAATAATTCCAAGGACCACTAATTTGTTTGGATTTGGTTAATTTTTTTTTTTTACTTATGTGTATATTATTAACCAACCTTAGCAATTGTTATCGGCACCTACTGCGGTCTCTTAAGATCTAAACCTAGAATAAAACCTTATAAAACCGCCAGTAGCTTAATCTTTAAATGAACAACTCTACTGATACCAGCTGGAAACGTATATTATAATAGTAATAAATCAGTCGTATGCTCATGTCCTCTGAAATACCAGATTTTGGTCTGGTCGTTGAAATATTCAAGGCTTACAGTTTATTCTCTTACATCCTCATGCATTGTCAGTACTATATCCATTTTATACGAACAATTTTTAACAACGTATTTTTTATTGTGTTATCTTTAATTTAATTACAATAAAATTTCTGATTTCCTGTCCGCGGACCACCTGTCCTTACCACATTACACAAACAGTGAAGTAACTGCGGGAAACGGTAAGGAATAGATTTTTTTAAACTTTTAGCTGAAACACAAGGTAGGTTATTACATACATTAAAAAACAACAACTGAGCAAATATAAGACCCTCAGGATCTCAGTATGTAGTGATCTGTTCTTTCCTAACCTGTTCCGAGAAGCATGAAATATTATACCACTACTAAACGATCCTCCCGCTCCCCAAGGTAATGGCATCCTCAATTAATCCGAAGATTTTTACCCGTGTGGATTATTTTGTACTTGACTCTAACGAGTCTTCCTGGTGATTACATCAGTATCGCTAGACAAAATATGCATGTAGTATCGGGTTTCTTTAGCAACTTTCGGCCAGAATTTACTGTATCTATCATGGCTACTGGAATGTTTTTATAACCAGAGAACTATTGTCTCAAATTCTTCTGCCAAAACAATGTAAATTAATTGTTATATGCGTGGTTTGGTGAATGATATTTAAAGCTGCTTGTGGCTGTGTGTCAACAGGTAGCCAGCCGCTGCTGGAGCATGCCGCCCCCTCGGGAAGCCAGCAGGACGGTCGCCGCCACTCCCACGCGCCGCTAAGTAAGCCCCACGACACACACACACCAGAGGAGGCGCGCGCGCGCGCAACGCCGGCACCGCGCTGCCGCGCCACGTTGCCATGGAGACGTCGACTCTGGGGCGGCGCCAAGCGGCGGCGGCGCGAAGCTCGTCGCTGCAGCACGGCGCGGGCGCCGGCGGCGGCGGCAGTAGCAGCCACGTCGCCGCCGCAGTCGCAGCAGCAGCAGCAGCAAGCATAGTCGGCAACTCTTCTGCTCCCGGACAGACGAGCTCCGCGGCGGCTGCTAACAGACTGAGACGCCAGCGCAGCTACGAATGGCGAGAGCGCCAGTACAGTACGTCCGAGGACGAGGCGACGCCAGGCGTGCTGATCGGCGCGGGGCCGCGCACTAGTTCGTGCAGCCTCACCGGGAGGTCTTCGGCCGGTAGCGGCAAGCACCACCACCATCACCACCACCTGTCGAGCTCAGCGGGGCACCACCAGAGACTGAGTCCAACCCCCGCGGCGGTGTACGCGGCCGGACTAGCTTCCCTCCTCGCCGGCTACTCCAGTGAGTAGACACCTGTAGCGCTTGGCGCGCGTGGCCGCCGCAGACAGCGCGCGAGACAAACACTTTGCAGCCTTGCCCGCCGTGTCTGATGGTCTCAATAACAGCTATGCACATGCGGAATACGAGTCTCAGTAAGGTTCAAACATTACGATAACTCAAGAAAACTGAATAAGTAAATGGATAATATAAAGGGTAAAAAATATTTTTACCTACGGTATCACTAACAAAAGAACCGAATGACAGGTGTTGGCCACCATTTTATAAATTTCTGATAACTCTATATAGTGATTTAAAATACAACACAGCCCTTTTTATTTCAGTATCCACGACAGCTCTCGCTTCAAAGAAATGATATGTACTGTTGTCATAAAAACACACTGACCGTTAAAGCTGGTGTACAAAATATTTAAACAATTACCTAGCAAATATTGTAAATTAAAGCAAGAATTAGTTTTTTGAAATTCTGGCAAACAAATCAGGAATATAAAATTAATCTTCACTGAGATTAATGGCATCTATGATCGTATACATCAATTTTCCTTGCTAGTTTCTTGATTTATTGAATGGACTTTTTTCCTGATATGTAATGTAGTCAATTAGCAGATAAAACTTTTTTAGACTGTCGGGTGAATTTAGTTTTTTCCAGCTTTATTCATACCTCCTGTTACATACCACGATGTAGAGTTTTATAATTAAATCATACGGGTATTATAATGATACTCATTGATATTAGGAAATAAAAAGGCGAATGAGGTTTTTATTTTTATATTAAGGAAAAATTATGTGTACAGCAGTTTTAACTTTAAATGTTCCTGGATATACTAATCTATTTCTAAAATGAGAACTCGTCCTGACGTGGTACGATTTTTATTTCTATCACTGAAGAACCATCAACTTAGGTAGATATAATTACAGTCATTGATTTACAACTTATCAAACTTTTTAGAAAAGTATTTTCTGTAGCTATATAAATGAAATTTGTTAAATGATGCTCACCGAAGATTGTGGGTACGAGAAGTTTCAGTGATTACAATTCATACTATTGAAACGCAATTTTCAGCTAAGCTATGCCATGTTTCGTTTAATTTTGATGGGATTATCTATAGCCTCAATACAATAGTAAGAATATACTACATGCTAGAAATTTATTAACATAATAAAATGCATAAATCTTTATTTGAATACCTTAATTTCCTCATTCATATCTTTTATATTTCCTATAATCGTACAAAACTGGTCAAAAATGCCCTGAGATAGTGCCTTAAACGATAAATTTTTTTCCCTTCTGTTGCTGCTAACCCCTAAGTGAAACAAACTCTTTTGAATATTTTCAAAGATTTCGGAGTTATTTACTAGATTCCAGACATTTTTGTTGGATACTTGTATGTCACAATTTTGACAAATCTGCAATCGAGGTTTATTACTATAAAGAAGGAACTCTTTCTCTAATCATTAGACTATAAATGAAAATGTTGTATAAAAATTTGTTAAAAGCACAATATCTACAAGAAACATCCAACAAATAATGAGAATGTTCTGATACCAAAACAATTAGCATGATTAAGAGCCATTTATGGCTAGAGACTAAAATAACCAATGTAATAAATTTTAATTTTATTTTACAGTTTGCGTACTGGTGTTGATATTCACGATGTCATGACAGTGTTCTGGCGGAATATGAAAGAGTTAGTCAAAAATTAAAAAACAGTAGACTCAAATTATTTTTAGGATATTATCTCCATTACTTCCTGTCTTTTCCTTCCATCAGAAACAAACAGAATGCACATGCACTGCGCTTACGATTTACCATGTTTCTTTTTGTGCTAAAAGCGTGTAATAATTTGTGCCAGAACGCGTATAAGACATTACAAGCCGAAAAGTTGGTTACTGGAGCCTACACAATGTGATGTATTATTACTACTTTTTCATCAATTCTAAAATTTAGACAGCATTCGAAACCAGAACATTTAGAAATTGTGTACTGTAGGAAATGCTATTTGTTTGTTTACTTTAGATTGTAATTCAAGATATTGTAATAATCGTATGTAGTGGGTTGAAATACCATCTATCCACTTTTTAGGGGATCTAAATAATAAATACTACTCACGTATGAAACTGAATTATGTTCGGAGAGAACTGTATTTTATGTCCCCACCTTAAAAAAGCACTGTAGAATATCTATTTTCTGTTTGCAATCATTTACAATATTGAGGAAGAAAGTATGAAAATACGCACGTCCTATACATTATCTGAACTGAGTTATGAGTAATTTTGTGAAAGGAGACATGGCAGAACATTACCCCACCAAAACGTTCTTAGCTAAACTAAATTAAAACCTTTACACTTAATTTAATACAAGGTTATATTTTCCATTAATGTAGGAATGCCGAATAAAAATGGTTTCACAACAAACTTGCAAGGCAAACTTCAATTTCTATGTCATTAAAGATGTACTGGATATTTCAAATTTATTTGTCATGATAACTTTTTCTGTCATTTTTTAATCACACTTGGTATTGTAGAAAGCGATTGCGGTGTAAGTTACCACTGATACTGATTTTCCTTGAGAAAAATCATATTTTTAGTAATTCCTGAAATCAGCGGTATGGAAACGAAAAAAAACTCACTTGTTTAACCATGGGCTTTAGCGAAGAGCTAAAATTAAAATATGCGGGACGATTATAGTTAATTTTGTTTTATCAAAAATAGCTGATGGGGAAAGATGATAACTGTTTTATGCACACGATTGCAAGTAATTTGTTGCTAAGGTACAGTCTGTACATAAGTCTGTACCAACTTGCATCGGTTTATTACAGCGTCATTAAGCACTGGGGTTTACAGTTTGAATATTTACCTCTGCCATAATTTCAAAACTACTGAATTGACTTTAATTGAAATTTTACTGTTTAAACCTTAGATTTTGAATTAAATTCAGAGCTACGTATTTCCACATTACATAATCTAAGACCGAAAGCTTGAAATCAAATTGCATTAACTGAAATTTTTTTTTACATATAATTTGCAATTACATAAAAACTGCTGAACAAATTTTGACAGGGTTTCCATATAATGAAGGTTTTGGGTCTAGCCTATAATTTGAGACCGAGAGTGGCGGTGTAACGGTTAGCGTTCTCGCCTCGCATTCGGGAGGACGGCGGTTCGAATCCCCGTCCGGGCATCCAGATTTGGTTTTTCCATGGTTTCCAAAATCACTCCAGGCAAATGCCGGGATGCTTCCTTCAAAAGGCCATGACCGAATTCCTTCCCATTCCTTGCACCCCATCCTTTCCTGTCTCTGAAGACCTCGCTGTTGAGAGACGTAAAGCAGTTAATATATATATATATATAATTTGAGATGTCTGATATCATGTTGTCTTAAAAGGAAACGGATCCGAAAATTTATATCTGATCTCTGCAGGATCAAAGAAACCAAAAGCTAAAGCAACGCCAACTACCTGTTCTTTCTTTAAGTATCGAATTCTCAGCATCTGAACGCGATACATTATATAAGCCCAAATAACTATACTACAATGTTTCTGGCTGAATTAGCAACACTAACTCGATACATACTTTGTTACGTATCTTGAGATGAAGTGGAGGACGCCTACCATTTCATGCTGAGATCCAAACTTCACCGTGCGTCAAGAAAATAACTGTAAGAAGATGAATTAAATATAACCGACATAATCTCCCTGATGTGAATTCTCGCTTGCCTAACAAGATGGTGATAAAAGTACTTATCACCATTTACTTATTCATTTGTAGAACTAAAGGCGTAATTTAAACACAAGTTTTTCTCACTGCATTTCAGCTGACTAGATTAGTCCATGGCTAAAGCCATAATTAAAATTAAAAAATGCGACATACGACAGGTGTGTAGCGATGCCAACCAGTTAGTTAGATTGATAAAGAATTTATCGAATTTCAGAGAAGATTTTATAGTACGCGAAGTGTTGAGGACAAATTTGTAGTTGGATACAGAGTTTTTAATTACTGTAATAAGGATAATCATGTGAAAAAAACACCACTTGCGCTATTTGTTCATCAGATAATTCGTGACAAATATTAGTATATCAATAATTATAAATTAGAAACTGAAAAAAAAAAATACAGCGAGCTTCTTTGCTACAAGTATAAGAAGTCGCGGACAGAAGTTAGTTGCAAATAAGCTGCCAGCCTCATCGTTAGCAAGTTCGAAGGAAAGCGACGTCTGCAGAGTTGGTCCAAGGCGCTTCGCTTCTCAGCGTTATCTGTGCCCTCCATTCAGGCGGGGGATGTACGGCGTGTCCGCGCCCATATCATTTGTTATGTTCTCCGGTTCTCCTTCTCGTTTTTCCCCGCTGTCCTGTCCGCCACGTCTCGCACCGTGTTTATCAACGGATGTCAGTGTCCCGGCGGCCTCTAGGAAGGAAGTCGGTCGCTACTTGTTGCTGCGTGGCCTCACATACATCATTCGTCAAGGGGAGGCGTGCCACACCGGCTTAATGGTTCCAAGGTCAGCCACCCTGGCGACCTCCCGCGCACAATACCTAAACCACAAAACATTCATGCATATGGAGGCAGTTTCTTTACGATTCAGAGCGGCATCTCTTGCCGTGACAATGTCTGGAAATGTAAAGTAGACTTATGAAAAGAAAGGGACAACTTCTTATCCTTGAGGTTACCTCATTTTTCTTGTCTGGGGGCTGTGTAAAACGGGCATCAGAAGCTCCAAGAATAGACCAGCTATAAATATCACTGTTCGGCTACTGTAAAACTTAAAAATCAGTAGCTTTAAATGGTATCGTCTATGTTCATTCATCTTTTATTTCAGCTTTTGAAAAAAAGGTTTGATCAAATGCACGATTCATATAGAAAATGTTAACAATATACAGTTGAAGTTTCTTTCGTGCAGACAATAGATTGGCGCTCTTCGTTCCCATTCAAGGGCTGTCTCATTTATGTATTAAGACTAGAAATTATTCATTAAAATAAATTGTATTATTAGTGCTTAAAGTGCAGTTAAACTGCCGTTCAGCCACATCCATCTTCAGCTGATGCAGCTGAAGTAAGGGTGTCAGGTATTGGAGTAAGTTACCAAGAGAAATGATGAATAATTTGCCAAAAACGTTGAAAGAATATAAAGATAAAATTTGTAAAGGGTAAATGTAGGTGGATGCAGAATAGGGGGAAGATGGGTGTTTAGGGAAATTGCCACCGAAGCATGCGCTCCATTGCAATTTAATTTAAAATAACATTGCTAATGCCTCTAATTACTGCCTAATTTGCCGTAACTCATTGTAATTATTTTGTCATGCATTTTTTTTTTCGTCGTTATGTTAGGTTCACTTCCTGATTTCTCTCTGATCTCCTCATAAAATTTATTTTACATGTTAAGATCACTCATGAGATAAACAGTCTTCCTGTTTTCGTATAGTTTCGTGTGGTTTTGAAGTATCTCAATTTTATGCAGAACTTTAAATGTAGATGGTGAAGGAAACATTATCTCAGACTTGTATTAATCGAGGGTGTTATATTTATTCCTAGCATTATATTTAGATAAGGATTCAGGATTGTCGGGCAACATACTGTCTTATCGTAGCGGCATTGCATCATAGTAATTTTCTACTTAATTTGTGCACGATACGATAAGCGTGAATTTACACCAAGCTTAATTTCTAGAGCCTTCACTACTTTTAAAGTCTTTCAGTGTTACGGTTACTGCGTAAAAATTCTTATTAGATTTTTCTGAAATATTGTACTTTTGTTGAGATAGTGACAACGAAGCATGAAACGAAACTAGGAAACGTGCAGAGGAATGATTAATTCATATATGACGTATTCAGTCAAGAATCAGGTATTTGCAGTTTGAAGACTTTTTCGTTAGATGTAATTTATTTATAACCTTATAAGAAATAAAACGGACAGGAGATTTAAATCAACATCGCACGTCTGGAGCTTTCATCGATTTGCCATTTGTAGCATATTTCGGCAATTAAATTTTTATGACGGCTAAAGCGCTATTTTTTGTTGTGTTATTATTTTCATAAATTTATCTTTGGAGAAAGCATATTGACTTCAATTTGCATGAAAAATAAAGCAAGGCTTGAATAAAGCCTATTAAACCATAAAAATAGTTCACGCCCTTGGGGCACCGTGGTGGTATCCGTCGCTGCTTCGGGGTTACCAGCAGCTTCATGGCCTTGTGGTGGAAGGAATTTTCATCATCAGGACTTGGCCGGACTTTACTATTGAACAGTTATTTAGTTAGTAATTATCTGCTTACTTTTACCCTAAATTTTGATTAATAATTTGTGTTTAATATACTGTCTTGATCATAGATTAATATAGTGTCAATTGCTCTCTGTATAAGGTCGACAGTTGAAGAATGTTTATTTTTTTGTTACCTTTTATTGTTTTGATTCTGCTCATTTTGGAATGTTATTTCATGTTTACTTTTCAAAAATACGTTTCGAAGCCAAAATATTATCTCACAGAAGGGTTGTTTCAATGCCTGCATGAAAATAGCATCTTCAACTTAAGTTAACAAACTGAAGCCTGAAATGTTAAGAAAGCTTCCGCCTTGCATGTGTAAATTTTAAACTCAATATTGTTATCTGATTTTGCTTATCCATAACCTACAAGATTTTTTCCCCAAGCGAATTTGTAGTAATATATTTCTTCTAAATTCGGAACTCAAAATAAATGATTATTTATGACTGTTGTTACGTGCTATATGGATGCTTTAACCGTTTTTGTTTTCTAACTGTATGAATGCTGAGTTATTTTACTTTTACTTAGATGTCGTACAGAGCTTCATTCGAAAGGTGTTTTTTATTTAAGAAATGGTTAGCCGGTTAAGTCAGATCTTCTACCAAAGTTACTTGCACAGAAAATTTTCCCTAGTAATTTTAGTCAACGCATAATCGAGAATTTCACAAATACTTTGAGAAATCGAATGGTGTCATGACTTTCAGAAATGAGTTAAACGATTGATGGTGACTATCATTTTTAAATCAAAATAATTTCAATTCCTAATAATAATTCGATACTGTTGGTTCGTATCCCGGCAAAAATTTCGATTTTTTTAAAAAACTTACCGTTTACTGAATACTGACTTGCTAAAAATTTCTAAGGTTTTCGACTTAATATCAAAACGAAACATATCCTATTTTTCTCCTTTTGCTCCAAACCGCATCAAAATCCGACCAGCAGCTATCGCGTGAATCGCATTCGACGAAGCAAACAGACAGACGAAAAGACAACTGCAACGCGAGGCTAGCACGATGCCGCGGCTGTCATTAAGGTGCTTACAGCCAGTTATACAAAGCAGTTAAATGTGGCGAAGTGTTTACACATAGAGATTACCTTTTCCTTTTGTAGGTAGGTCTGGTGCTTAAAGGAAATATATGCCGATTCAGGTTGATTGCAATGCTCATGTAGCTTGACGAATCAAAATGTGGCGGAGCAGCTAGTAGATTTGTAGATTCAAAACAAATAACAGAATTTAAGCTGAATACGTACTCAGTAATCACGATGTTGTTATGTCGTGGAATAGCAGGAACACAATGTTTCCATGGCATGATCTAGCATTTTCATCACACAGAGTAACATCACCTGTGATTGTAACGACCAGATAATCTAAATCGGTAATCCTACCGGATCGCTTTAATGACATATCTGCAGCATGCCCCACTAGGATTAATCAGCTGAGTTTTTCGACTTAACGCTTTATAATAACGATGCGCTCAGAGTTGAAGGTGTCGTGTAATACTTTGTTAAAAAAATTCCTCTATTAAGCAGTATTCTATATTAACTTATCTTCCTATGTGCCAGAAACATTTTCGGTGCTGAGTAGGATTTGTTAGTCCACGTATTCGATGGTGATGGAGCCGATCAGTTCGTACCCTCCTGGCAAGCACAGTGGGGGTGGAACTCCGCAAACAGCCCTGCGCCGTCCCTCACCCAACTGCAATTAAACGCCACCGTACACGGCAAGTGCACGTGCTCCATCAATATGTGCCATAATTAAGCCCCAGCGAGCAGATAAATTCAACTATTGATAGAAGCGATAGACCACGGGGTAATTGTCAATCACACGCCCGTAGTACTCCCACGAGTTGCGACTCCATCGCTCCCCTCGTGCTAGCACAGGTTTCTCTTCAAATGTAGCGCATGTTTATTAGCCGGAATTACAGATAAATCAACATTATCTGGTCCGTAAATTCCAAAGTCATAAAAGTATATTGACTTTGCGGTTAAACTGCGTGTTCTGTGTAGTTAAATGGCCTCGGTGTGCAATTGTAGCTCCATACACTTTTCTTTCTTCTGCCACACTATAATTGAACACCAAAGGATACCCACGTATTTAATATGGGAAAATTTACATAAATATTAAAATTGTTATGGAAGCAGCTCAGTATACTCAACTATGACGGAAAATTTAGGATAAATAAATAACTACACAAAAACTAAAGGAAGTACAGTAACGATCTGATTAGGGAAAAAAAGGTTAGGCATTTTGAGTATTCTCAATTGATCATACAATTTCATGTTTAATTCAGCAAATCTCATTTTCACTCATTGGACTTTCAGATGTAATATATATATATTTTTTTAAAAATTACCTGGTTCCTCTTTCCTTTATGTCATAATATCAAGACTACATTTTTAATAGTAACAGTTCAAGGCTCAAGGTTGAAAATTGTGTTTTTTGTTTGTTTTCGTATGGAGATTATTGTTATAGTTTTAAGGGATTTTCCTCAGTACGGAGGTTTTCCTCCGACATAACAATAAAAACTCGGACTACAGAAATTGCCTTTATATTCTTAAAACATATCTCCATATACTTCTGCCTTGTATATCCTCTTCTTCTGCAACAAATCTTCCGATTGTTGTCTGTACATTTTGGTGTCAGGTAATCACGGGTCGTCAGTCCTCTTTTTCCTATTCCTTCAATTTCCCATGTCAGTAGAAGTTCTGGTGTTATTCTTGTTGATTAGCCATACCATTACTATCTTTTTCGTTCTATAACTTCATATATTTCTTCTTTCACTTACTCTAGCCTTATTATTTCGGTATTCCTTACTTTTTTCTTTTATTGAAATTCTTGCTAATCTCCAGTTTAAAGCATTTCTAATGCTTTAAACTTCTTGATATATATTTATTTCATAGGAAGATAATGTCAAAATATATTTGCTGCAGTCTTATTGAATGTTATCTAAATTAAGATTTTAAAAAAAAATATATATGTATATTTATCGTGTGGTGGTTGTCTTTTTTATATTCATAGTAATTGATCATTGGAATGCTTGGAGGAAATAAACACAGGAAAGTTCATAGATCGAGGTACCCAGATAACTCTAACTGCAATGTAGTACAGTCATTACAAGGATTCTGAAATTTTCCTGATTTTTCAGTCTTATTAAGCAAATTATAACACCCTAAGGGACACTCACTAATACCCACAGTAAAAACCTTTTTGAATAAAATCAAACATCTATTGTAGTATGACCGTTCTGACTACCATTTGCGTGTCAGAGATGGCATTGAGATGGATAGTAACGTGCAAGTTAATATGACTCAAAGTCATGTCATTTCTAAATCAGTATATGGATCTACCGTTTACGTTATGGTGTTCACCGGATAACTACGATTTTGCTAAATTTTGTCTGCTAATTTCCGTTAGGAAAATTGAAAGATGATTCGCAGTTAATAGATTTTTCTGTCATACATATAACCAAGAGTTCACAGGATGAACAAATCAATCAAAGTCCAACACGGACTGTAGTAATTTTTCATTTTAAGCTGCAGTTTACCTCACTTCAACAAATATTTCTGTCAAGCTGTAAAATTATACAATGTCATTATTATGGAAGAATATAAATAGATTCACGTGGGTGTACAATAATACAACGCAAGCACTGTAAAGCTTTAACATTAACAACACGTCATTGGTTAAGAGCAGAGAATTATATGTCCAGTCAACCATAATTATATTTCCAGTTAACCATAATCACACAGCATTAAATCAACCAAACTCATGGCTTGGAGGTTAGTAAGCTTAATAGTTGCCTGAAATTGTGATCTGAAGCAAATCTGGCGTCCATAGCTTGTTATTTTCACCGCACTCAATAGTAATTCAATGTATCACAAAAAAATATAGTAGTAAAAATAATAGTAAAACAGAATTTATCCTTATAACCAGCGGACAGCACTGGAGAGAAGTAAATACTTTCGTCTTTCCATCAATCCCCAAAGGCAACACTGAACAATTAACCATCCAGAGGTGTAATTTCCGCAGAATACTGCCAGCAGTTGACTAAGAGGCAAATTATAAATATTGTTGTTTATATTTTATGTATGTTACACTTTTGCACTCAGTATAATACATGTCAGGCTATACCTTGCGAAGATACCTGTTGAGTATGAAGTGGGATTCAGAATTTTCTTCATTCTATAAAATAATGTCACGTATCTGTAGTGAAAAATTCTTTACACGCAGTTTATGTTTTATTGGTGGCGTTCGTACACTCAGTTATATCACTGAGAAAGATGTTCCTTCCTGTAAAAGGAGTCTGCCTGTTGTAGATTAACACAGTCGATGCCTGTGGGCTGGAAAGAATCCCGCATCTCCCCCGCGATACAGGGGTAGTTTACGAGCAGCGCCAGCCCCTCTGTGTGTGGCTTCTTAATGGTTGAGGGAGCTTTTGTTTCAACTTTGCTCAGAGGCGATACCGCTCTTATAGCGCCAGACGCCAGGAATCACTGGCGATACTTCGTTTCCAATCTCAGCTCTCACATGGGTGACGGTAACTGCAGTGTTTTTAACGTTATTATTACTGTTACCAATGCCGAAAGTCTCGTGTACATTCACTACCATGTGGTAACCTTCCACAAACTCTGTGTTTCATTTCATAAATCTATTAAAATTCATTAATTTATTAAAGATGGACGGAAGCGTATGTTGCAGTTTTTTTATTGTTTTTAGCAAACTTAATTCTAATGGAACATATGCTCTAGTGGTAATTTCCCTACTCACGCATTTCCGAATTCACTTTCATTTTAGATTTCATTTATCAGTACAATTTTGCTAATCACAAATTGGTAATATAAATATTGTCTCTCTACTAACCATGGCGATCCTGAAAATCTTTGTTTTTTGAAGTCTATTAAAATATGGTGTCGATAAAATTTGAAAAATCAATCTTACTTATCAAGCGTGCTTATCAAGCCATCTCTTACAATCTATACAAAAGGTGTAGTAATTCGGTATATCAAAATTCCTCTCGGCAAAATACTAATATGGATGCACATATGGAGTTCTTCTTTAAGTTGTACCAGAAAACACGAACAGTTGATAGAAGAGAAACATTTTTTTTTTTAAAAAAAGAGACCCTTTAGTGCTAGATAATAACTGTTCACAATACTTTCAGTTAGAGAAATTTTCTAGGTCCATATGACTAATCAAAATTGGCACAAACAGTACTACCATTGTAAATAATGAAACAAAATATGTTATACTGTAGCCAACTAATATAAAGTTGTGATTACTCCTCATTAAGTGACGGAGCGTGGTGGGTGAACGGTTAACGTTCTGGCCTCGTATTCGGGAGGACGCGGATTCGAATCCCCGTCTGGGCATCCAGATTTCGGTTTTCCATGGTTTCCCCAAATTACTCCAGGCGAATGCTGGGATACTTCCTACAAAAAATTCCATTGCCGAATTCCTTCCCGTTCCTTGTCCCCAGTCCCATCCCGCCTCTAATGAACTTAGCCGTCGACGAGGCGTAAAGCCATAGTAAAAAAACTCATTAAGTGGTTTGTATAAACGGACCAGAGGGGAAAGCAGGCAAGTGCTCAGGGTGAAGCAGGAAGAGTGCAGTACAGACATTTTAGAAATCAAATAAACTAACAATGCAAAAAAAGTAAAAGACAAGAGGCTACGAGAAACCTTCGAAGAAGTAGAAAAGGAAATGGTCATAGGTAAAGTAGATGTGGCATATGGGAAGATCATACAAAATTCTAGAGAAATGAAGAAAAGGTGTATTGTAAAGGTCGTTTTGGGATTTATTATTAATTAACATTGAAATTATAAATGTTAGAGAGATTGGCGAAGTTAGAGTGGAAAGTTACGGTCACGCTTTGCAAACGAAGCCAAAGTCTTTCAGGAATGCTGAATAGCATGCCAGCAATACCTCCGTGTGACGCAAAACAGAGTCGAAGAGGACCCTATACAACCAATAAATCATTCTATTCATTACCATTAGCTTAGGAGCAACATCGAATAACTAATCGCTAACTTATACCTTCGCCGCCCTGCCTCGGACGTCGTAACCATCTTAAGTTCCATACAGATATAATAAACTGACTATTATCTTCTAAGCTAAGATTGGCATTCAGTAGAACAAGTGAGTACTCTATTTCTCGGTCAAATGTACTATCGCCAGCTTGATTTCATTAAACTGTTCATCCACACTTTGTGTTAATAATTTCAATATAGAGTTCCCCTATAGTCAAAGGGTCGCGACCTACGCGTGGTGTCAGACAGTTCTGATCAAATTAACTAGTTAGCTTCCAAGAAGTGAAGACGGTATCCGGAAGAAGATCAGAAGAGGAGATAAACGCTAAGGTCAGTCACACGTAAAGTTAATGGTCAAATCGCCCAACCTCAAGGCCAGCCTGATATATTATAAACATTAAAGTTGCTGACAGGAAAACCTCTTTTAAACTCAGAATACAAAACTAACCGATGGAAGGAAAACAAAGAGAAACTGTATGAGGCGGATGATTGAAACGACAGCAGTGCACTGGAAAAATAAGGCAATGTTGATATTGATGACATATGTAAGAGTTTCTGTTTAAAGAACAAAATTTGACAGAGCTTTGAAAGATCTGAAATCAAATAAGCTGTTGGAATTGGTTAAATTCCTGCAGGACTTCCAGAAATTCCTAGGAGGAGAAGAAATGATATCAAAAAGTTCTGAAACAGCAGATATTCAAATGATTTTAATAAAAGTAACATCTTCACACTACCGAAAGACGCATAAGCCGGAAAATGCGAGTATTAACGCACCATAAGTCTGTCATTACTTGCTTGAAATTTACTGACCAGGATATTATTCAGAAGAATAGAAGGAATGGGAGAGATGGGAGAGATGGTAGATTTGAGCTTAGGAAAAATCACGGTACAAAAGAAGCAATTATGGCTTTAAGACTAAAACATGACGATCGGATGAAAAAAAAAAAAAAAGATACTTTTATGGCATTTTTTGAATCAGAAAAAGTTCTCGATAATGCTAAATAGGACAAGATGTACAAAATCTTAAAGACGTCCGTTCTAAAATATTGAGATAGAAGATTACTTTATAAACTATATGAGAATCAATTAACTATAATAACAGTAGGGAATCATGAGAGACATGATCGGTTTAAAAAGGGTATAAGACTCGGTTGTTATTTATGTCAATTAATATTCAATTTGTAAGTACAGGAAGCAATAAAACTAGTAAAAGAAAAAAAATTGAATTGGCATAAGTGTTCAAGGAGAAATAATCAGTATGCTACTATTAACTGAGGATATTGTCCTGTTAGCAGAACCGACAATGGATATTGAAATTACTGAAAGAAGATTTTGGACTAAAAATAATGAAGCGCTTTGGTTTTTTGTAATTTAAGTGACTTTTTAAATAAGTTTCAAGATATTTAATGACGTCAATTTGCAACATCAAGGAACTTTTATAGTTTGTCAAAATACTGTGTAATTGACAAACTTGAACTACACTGAAGAGCCAAAGAAACTAGTATAAGCATGCGTATGCAAACACAGAGATATGAAAACACTCAGAGTACGGCACTGCGGTCGACAACCCCTATATAAGGCAACAGGTGTCTGGCGCAGACGTTAGATCGGTTACTGGTGCTGCAATGGCAGGTTATCATGGTTTAGGTGAGTTTGAACGTCGTGTTATAATCGGCGCACGAGAGATGGGACACAGCATCTCCGAGGTAGCGATGAGGTGAATTTTCCCGTTAGTCCAGTCATTTAAGCTTAAATTAGGTAAGAATCTCGGAATTCGAGATACCCAGCTGTAAGTCTGTAAATACTTGTATATTGACACCCTAAAAGTTGTCTCAAAACCTACATATGGTAGGGTGTACGCAACTATTAAATTTCAAGGCCAAAGGTCACAAAAATCGGTTTTTTGCGCTTTTTTTTGTAAATATCTCATTTCATATGGGTTTTTTGCTATTTGTATTTATTATCAGTATTGTAGAATACAAAATTATCTACAAATTTTGTCTAAAAAAATTTTGTATACGGTGAACCGTTTTCGAGATAGAGGGCGGAGAGCGCGCGGTCACAGCATCACTTCAGGTCAACCGGAGCCTCCGGTCGAAAACGCGCCATATATAGTTGATGAACTATCGATAAATCAATGATTATAAATATTTGTCAATTTTTATTAACTATTATATTATATTTTATCATTTTCTTCATGCATTAAATCTATATCTATTCAATAATACTGATAACCGTTTCCTAAAATTAAAACATAATTAAGGGAAAAACTTAAATCATAATATAATTATATTCCTATTTACACTAATGACATTTTAAATAGAAAATAATTAAGTGCATCTTCTTTAAAATCTGTAAATTTTAAAATCCTTCCACTACGTCAAAAATTATACCTGGGAATTATACGGGCCCCTATTATACACTACGGACCTTTCTATTTATAGCCAGTAGGGACAGATGTTCAATTGTATTGTATAGTTACGACCGTCTTCTCTTTCTTTCAGTTTGAATCTTATCTTGGTAACTACGGACGTACAATTTCAAGAACTATGGCTGATTTGTGTTTTCTATGTAATAAGTCAGATTCGGGAGGTGAATCGCTTATTGAAGTAGTGCGCGGTATGAAATCTCTACGAACTGCAAGTGTCGAACGAAACGACGGAAAAATTGATTATTTAAAATCAGTAACTCTGTTAAAGTGCATGAAAAGTGCCGAAGTGTTTACATTAGTAAAAACTGTATCCAAGCAGCAAAACGGAAACAAGAAGAAGGAGAAACTATAACTTCTCCATTAGTACTCCGTAAAAAACGAGGTGAAGTGTTTGATTTTAAGAATCAATGTTTATTTTGTGGCGAAGTTGCTGATGAGGCTGCAGAGAAAAAGAAAAGAGAAAAATACAGGCGGAACATAAAAAATGTGAGTACTCTTGAGTTCAAAGATACTGTTATCAAAAAAGCAGAAGAACGTGGGGATGATTTCGGAGAATTGGTGAAAAGTCGTATAATTTTACAGTATGATTTGATCGCTGCTGAAGCGAAGTACTATGCTGCTTGCTTTACAAACTTTTCAAATAAATCATCATCATCATCGCCTCTTGAGAAACCTCGTCAAGATAATCAAGTTACAGAAGCTATGTTAGAGATTTTCAATTACATCGAAAATAATAATGATTCTCAATTAACACTAAAAGAGCTTAAAGATGTCTTGACACGGTATGTGCCAGATGATAAAACTATCATTACAAGACTACGACAGGAGTACTTAACCGATATCGTAATTACGAAGAAAGTTGGAGTTTTCACAATCATTTCTTTCCGTGATGCACAAGCTAATATTCTATCAAAAGCTTGGTACGAAAGTAAAAAAATAGATCCTGAAGCAGAAAGGCTAAGAATTGTAGAAGCTGCAGCAGCAATTATTAGAGGAAATATCCGAACATCTATAGTTGATACTATATCTTATCCACCTCCTAGTAAAGTGTTGGATAATGTTAATCAAGAAATTCCAAAAACTTTATTACATTTCTTAGAAGAAGTCATCGTCAAAAACAGGAAAGGAAAAATTGATCATTTAAAAACAAAATGTACTTCAATAAGCTATGCAATTATGGCTGCCATACGGGAACGTTCTTTTTCATCACAGTTACTTTTGAGCCTTTCTGTATTTCTTCACAGAAGATATGGATCTAAAAGACTATTGGATATTTTATCTAGTTTGGGATTTGCAGCCTCTTATAGTAATACAGTACAGTATGAAGTTTCAGCAGTTTATCACCCACAGCCTCGTATTTTATCATCAGAGTCAGGTACAATATGTTGGAGACAATGCCGATATAAATGTCCAGACTCTTGATGGTAACAATACTCTTCATGTTATGGGGATTATTAAGATAGTAACTCCAAAAAATGCTGTTCTCTACGATGAACGAATACAAAAAGAGTTGGCAGCCATATCACATGTATCTTTACAAGTTTACGATAAACCAGTCGCTACAGTAAAGTTCAAGTTGAAAATCTGCATGACGGTCGAGCACTAACAGAAAAAACAATCAACGGAACTGATTCCTATATTTTTCATTAACAATTCTGCAATTACATGGGCAGGTAAGTGTTGTTAAATAAATTAATACTGAATAAAAAGTGGATAGGTTAGGAAAAAAATGATAAAATATAATATAATAGTTAATAAAAATTGACAAATATTTATAATCATTGATTTATCGATTGTTCATCAACTGTATTATGGCGCGTTTTCGACCGGAGGCACCGGTTGACCTGAAGTGATGCTGTGACCGCGCGCTCTCCGCCCTCTATCTCGAAAACGGTTCACCGTATAAAAATTTTTTTTAGGCAAAATTTGTAGAGAATTTTGTATTCTACAATATTGATAATAAATACAAATAGCAAAAAACCCATAGGAAATGAGATATTTATTTAAAAAAAAGCGCAAAAAAACCGATTTTTGTGACCTTTGACCTTGAAATTTAATAGTTGCGTACACCCTACCATATGTAGGTTTTGAGACAACTTTTAGGGTGTCAATATACAAGTATTTACAAAATTACAGCTGGGTATCTCGAATTCCGAGGTGAACTTACTATAATGACTGGACTAAGAGTTTATCACGGATATGACTCCCAGTGAGTCTCCGTGCGTCTAAACCGTGTTATTTTGAGTTTAGACGACTCTGGCATGACTTGTGACGATAGCGTTTGTTTTGTGTTGTATTTCTGAATAGGTGAGAATGAGGAGGTGAAACGCGATGTAGGGTCTGCTCCCCCGAACACATCAATCGGGCCGCCAACGTTAACGTTCCCATTAACAGTGTCACTTTTTTATAGTATCTGGTGCTCCATGACCCGGCCTACATTGCTGGTCAAGTTCTGAATAATCAAACTTCCTTTCACCAACGAGGTTCCAACCGAGCAATACCGAGTCGAGTGTGAGGTACTGCATGGAAGCGACTTCGGGCAACGAAGCGCGGTAACATTATTGCATACTCTTTTCTTTTCGTTTGAAGTACTTACATGGAGTAAACTTCGAATACTACCTTAAAATGGATTTGTATTTTTTGTTTGATCAGGAGATTTATTTAAAAGCTGACGAAAATGACACCTACATTATTAACGGTTTTATAGGGAAGTAATCCACAAGGCAATCAAAGAACGTTGGCACAGTTTATTATTTTTCACTTCTGCTCAAATGCTTTATTCCCGTTTATGTAGGTAAAAAAGAAAATAATTGATTTTAGTGACGATACTGTCGTGTATTTGTACAACTGGTGTTCGTGTTATATCTCAGAAAATAAGCATTGCAACTGGTTTAGGGCGGTAGCGTGCTGTGGCAACGCGGCAGCTTTGGCCGTGTGCCCGCCGTGAGACGGCCGCTCGTATATATACGGGTTATTATTTCATCCGGACCAATTGAGCTCATCAAGCCTCGTTGTCGTCAATTGGGGCGGCATCCGCGAGGGTCCGGCAGGCATTCCTCGTCGCTCGCGTCTCCACGCCGCTCACAAAACACTGCACGCCGTCTCAACGCTGCTCCGCTTACCCCAACAACCTCGGGCTTCAAATTACAGACTCAGTGGTAACGATCGGGCCTACCATTCAGGCGTCGCAAGTTTTAGTTAGCCAGATTTCGATTTTCCATTTTTTTTTCAATCCAGGTGAATTGAAGGATGGATACTTCATAAATTTAGTGGCAGATTTCCTCCACGTTACTTCAAGACGCACACCGAGGCAATTTCCAGTCTTCCAGCTTTTGATTTTCCATGGTTTACAGAAATCGCTTCAAATAAATTTCGGGATAGTTCCTATATATATATATATAAAATTGCCGATTTTTTTCCGGTTCCTTGATCCCAGTACTCTCTAATTTCTAATGATCCTCGACGTCTACGCGTCGCTAAACCCTGAGAAATGTGACAAATAATGTAAGAACGTAGACTTTACCGGCATATAACTGCAATAAAATCTTCACGGGTGTACCGCCGGATTGTGTTGAGATAACCTGAGGAAGACGACGGAGTTAGTCGTAGAAATATCGTGTTATCACAACACAATCCGGCGGTACACCTGTGAAGACCTCAATGTGACAATTAATACTGTATAAATGAAAAGATACGTGACGCGGCTCGGAATCCCCCCACGTAGCCCAGCGTAGCTTTCCAGCCAACCATTCCTCCCCTCTCCCCCCCCCCCCCTCCTAGACCGAGCCACATAGTTTATGTTCATAACTTATGTTAACAATTACTTAACTCAAAAATAGTCATCAATCGTTCCAATTTTCATTAAAAAAAATTGTGTACATAGCGTAGAAATGGTGGAGGCAGAGTCCCTCATATCCTCCAAACAATTTGCCACCTAGAATCAAAGTGTTGAAAAAGAGTACCTGACAGGAGACCTTTCTACTACGGAGCGTCCATAAACTACGTAGCTTCATTTTGGCCTCCTGTGAACATTTCCCCCCTCCCCCCACGTAGCCCAGCGTTATTCTCCAGTTAACCTCTTCCCCCCTCCCCTACCCTCACCTTCCCTAACGCTTACAGCATGTTACGTGCGCTT
>JARYHS010000165.1:0-32003 GCA_031002005.1 Vandiemenella viatica | reverse complement strand
GTTCAAGAGTTCAGAATATTGTTTTACAATTCTTTACAAATTTCCTGATTAGTTAATGTAAGCTTTCCATCCGATTTCCTGAAGTATAAGTTCTGAGGTGTGTATTCTGGGATTTTTCGTTTTATTGTGGTTTCTTTTTGTTATCTACATTCGTAGGTGTGTGGACATGTTATCAAGGTGTATGTTTTGTTGGCACAATAAATTTGCAAGGTGATGAGATGGTTGTTTATGGGAGAAACTTATTTAATTGAACTGGTTATGCTTTTATGTACAGTAAAGGCTTTACCCAGAAGAGGGGCGCCACTAACGACTCGTTTTACTCTTAAAAATGCAGTATTTGTAATGTAATTATAATTAATCAAATATATTATAGAATTCTACTAACTGTTTTGGTATGTTGCTCTTTCAATAAACAATTAGTTATAGGTCTCCACATTTTCATATGAAGGAGATTGGGCCCTAAGTATAAACAACATTTTACCTCATAGAAGTAGTTGTTGCAAGACAACAGAGTGTAGGAGTAGAGTTGGGTAATTCAATTACTCAGTACTTTACTGTGAGATAATCAATGGTCGCTAAAGGTGATAAAAATTAAATTATGACGACTATAGACTCCATAAAAAATCTTCCGTTCTGGGAATCATTTTAATTAGTAAAAGTAGGAAGTTAATGACTGTAATTCTACTATGTTATGTTAAGATGCATCAGGTATTTCTGTCTAATTGGATAGCACATTTTTCCTGGAGTGTTTATTTTATTTTTGACTGCATATTATATCGCATTTTTAATGTAGTATTATGAGGATTGTGGTGGTAGGAGAGGTATAAATGCATTTTCATTTAAACAGCTCTTTAATTCTAATGTTATTCTTAGATTTAAGATACTATTTTGATTCTTAATTTCTTTGAAGCCTTTCCTGGTATTCAGGTATTAATTTATGATTGCTTTTATGTGCACATTTGGGTGGTCCAGATGGTATTATAAAAGTCGTATGTATTATTTTTCTAAACTTTTCTTGCTGCTTATCATAAAATTTTTAGTTAAGCCATCTCTTTAACACTATTTATAAATATACTTAATAATAGGAGCTTGTATCTGCAGTAATTGATAGCAGTGAGAATTATAAAATTATATGATGTAAAAATTGTGTCTGACAACAAATATTAAACAGTTCTACAGTTTTAACAATGTCTATTCTTAAGGTTTTTTTTCCTGGATCTAAGGTGAGCTGAAAAACAGATACTTAAACATCTAAATATATTGGACATAAAAAAGGAGTAACAAAGTTTCAGATTTAATTAATAATTTCTTATACAAAGTAATATATAATTATTTATATTGCTTGGTATATAATAGGTTGAAGAGAATTTAAAATAAAATTATAAAAATATTTAGATAACTCTTTACCTTTGCTGCAAAGATGGTACAAACATAAAATATACTCATCAAAATAATAATTATGAAAATATTGCTTAATTCAGTTGCATTTTTCAAGGGTTAGTAATCAAAAATTGGTGGAAATTGTCAGTTCTGTAATAAAAAGCTTCCCTTACCTCCACACTTCTGAATCCCAGTTGCTTTTTCTGTTGCTTTTTTATCATCTTCTCTGTCTGTTGTGATTGCATTGTAAGGGTTTACTTATCTTTAAAGTAATTTAAGTTTGCATATAGTGGTTAATCTGTGAATCATTTAGTTAGTCACTGGCTAAATTACCATATGTAATGTAAGTGATTACTAATTTAAGATAGTGCTAGGGCTGAATTCCTCTTAGTTTTACTATTACCAATTGACCATTCTTCAACTGAGTGTAGATGAATGACTTCAGAATTATGGCAACACTATGTGAACTTGACTTAAACATGTTTTGCAATTGTTTTACTAACAATATTAATAGTCGAATTCTCATTTGATTGGGGATCTACAGCTGACATCTAGTGGGTCAGTGAGCATTGAATTAAGGTAACTGCAAAGAAGGTCCAGTTTAATATGTTACAAGATTTTAGAAAAAAGTATTTTGTTTATCTCTTGTGGGCAGATAATCATCTCAAGAAGAATAAACTGTAAATATCTTGTCATATTATTTAAATGTCAATTATCAAAGACTAACTGAGGGAATATGAAGGAAAGTTTTAATAGAGTGTATGAGAGCTGGTAGGAGAAAATATACCTGGTAAGGAAAGTCATTACATATGTGTGGCAGTATAATATGTGACTGATATTATTGACATTGAGTTGATTAGGCAGAGCCTATGGATAGTAATTAGATTTGTCTGTTGTTGGCTTAGTAAAAACTCTGTTTCTGATACTGTAATGGAGTTATTTTATTATTAATGATAGCTTTGGGGATGATAAATAGAGTAGCTTATAATGGTTGTAAAAATTAGTAGAAAGATTATGTTGATATACCAATACCCATGAACAAAATAAAACAATAATTATTGTACATATAATCCTTCCTCAGCAGAAGAATACAGCAAAAAAATGGGGAGGCTGTGGGCGAATTATTTGGATTTGTAGCAGTTCTTATTTGTTATCAATGCAATGATTTGTTTGTGGTCATTCGCCATATTTGCAATTTTTTTATTTCCTTTTTTTATTCTATGTAGTTTATTATTTCATGTGATTTATAATTTGTTTCATAAAGCTTAATCTTCTTTTGTGGATTGTTCCTTCTATCTTTCATTCAAGAACTACATTAAGCAAACCACTAAGTCGCCAAGCATAGCTTATCATCTTATCTCTTATCTTTTGTACATCCTTCCAGAAACTAATTTCCTCCAAATAACTTCTGAATACATCATCATACGTGACATAATATTCAGCATTCGTCTGTAGCACCAGACCCCAAATGCCATCCTTATGGTCCTTGATTCAGTTCCATATAGTAATTTCTTCCAATATTTTCGTGATATCTTCTTGTTTATACAAATATTTTCCCTTTGAATTCTGTATTCCACCACTCTTCTTTTTAGCAGCTGACATATTTTGGCCGTTGAACAAAGGAATGTGTAGGGAATGTTTAAAAATGAGGAAAAGACAGGGAGTGGGAATTAAAGTTGAAGACCATAACTTTACAATATTAGTAAGCAATTCATAAAAAATGTACCACTTACTGACAGTAGGTGGTAAGTAAAAATATTATTAATAGTAAGTAAAATAATCAGTAATTGATGATGATATAAAACTATTACCACTGTGTGTGGTTCATATTAGGTGAAGATTTATTAATTCTTGTATCCCATATACATAAGTCAAAGAATTTGTACTACTAGTTAAAAAATCACTAATATTATTTCTGAAAGCTATATTTGATTGTATTTCTATAATGTGTCTTTGCATATGAACATAGATGTCTATTTCTATTTCTAGAGATTATTACGACTGTCAGTGTGACAGTCCCATTTACAAGAATCGACTTCCTACAGCTGAGCACAAAAGCATTCCATCAGGCGAAAGGCCTTATTCTGGGGAAGGTTGTGGAAAAACCTTTAACTGGTCTGGCCACCATAAAAGTGACAAGAGGATTCACTTTGAAGAAAGGCCATTTTCTTGTAAACATGGTGGTAAATCATTCACCCAGTCTTTGCATATTAAATCTCACAAGACTTCTCATTTACGTGAACGCCCATATCTCTGCAAAATTTGTGGAATTTCTTTTACAGCGGCTGGAAGTCTTAAAAATCACAACCAGATTCATTTAGGTGAACGGCCATTTTCTTGTGCAATTTGTGCAAAATCATTTACAAAATCTTGGAGTCTTAAAATTCACAATCGGATTCATTTAGGTGAACATCCGTTTTCTTGTGAAGTTTGCGGAAAGGCTTTCAGTAATTCTTGGAATCTTAAAACTCACAAGAGCATTCATTCAGGTGAACGCCCGTTTCTTTGCAAAATTTGTGGAAAAACTTTCACAGCGGCTGTTAGTTTTAAAATTCACAACCGGATTCATTTAGGTGAACGTCCGTTTTCTTGTGAAGTTTGTGGAAAATCTTTTACACAGTCTAATGGCCTTAAAACTCACAAGAGGAATCATTCTGGTGAACGGCCATTTTCTTGTGAAAATTGTGGAAAATTATTTGCAAATTCTGGGAATCTTGAAATTCACAACGGGATTGAATTAGATGTTCTTCCATTTTCTAGTTAAATTTGTTGATAGTCTTCCAATCATCCTGGGAGTTTTAAAAACTAACAGGATTCATTTAGGTGAACGCTCATTTTTGTTAAGTTTAATCTGTAGTAGAATGTACCATACTTATGTGGCTTCAATTATGCGAATGGCTGTTTGATTGTGAAGTATTTGGAAAATCTTTTACAGGACCTGAGAATTTTTAATGTCACAGTAGGATTTATTTAGGAAAACGGCCAATTTTGTGTGAAGTATGTGTAAAATCTTTAATACAGTTTAGTGATCTTAAAAGTCACAAGTGAATTCATTCTGGTAAAAGGTTATTTTTTATGTGAAATTTGTTAAATTAAATATTTTACAGAATATGGAAATTTTGAAGGGCATGCATGGGATGATGCTTTAAAGTAAATATCCAATTTCTATTAATTTTAGTAAAAAAACATTTGATGTAAACTGAAAATCCTAAAAGGGGTAAGATGATTCACTAATAGAATGGTTGTTTTCTAAAGAACTATGTTGAAAAGTGTATGCAGTCTGGTTCTCTTGAAGGGTATAAGATAGTTTATTTTGATTTTTGGGAATATTGAAATACATCAGCGGATTCATTTGGATGAATATCCATTTTATTTCAGTATTGATTGATATTAAAAATAATATTATAATATAAAAACATAGAGAAAAATTATCATTCCACAGAAAAATAGACGTAAAAACACATTAAAAGCGATCCAAAAGCTACAAAGGACATCTAAATATCTGCGTTCAAGTAATTATTATGGAATAACTTCTTCCCCCACATAAAATTTGCAAAAACGATCATGGCATCTAGACGGACTGAAATGGAGCAGTTAATATCCTTCACTGAGATTTATGGGATAAAATTTATAGCCAAATGAATTGACGTATTGATAGGATTCAACTTTGTTTCATAATTATTGATATTTTTTTTCTAAAATTTCTTGTGTCAAATTATTTTTTCTGCTATTAGCATTACATCTAAGTTATGAAGTGATATTTATCATATAATTATAAATTTATTTTCTAGTAAATCTATTGCTATTTATTTTGTAATTTTTAATTGTAACACATCCACTAAAACAATCATACAGATTTCTTGTTAACTGCAATTTCATACAGATGATGTAAGTACTGGATTGAACAATAGTGACATTTATACTATTACAGGATTTCTGAATAAATTATTTCAGCTATTGTTGTAATAAATTTTTGTAATATTATTTAAAATATGGTATAATCATTATAATTAATATTTGTAGGTTGCTTATTTAGTTAATATGGAATGAAATGTTTGTTAGCTCATTAATTGTTAGACCATGACTTGTGGCTAGTTTTGAGTTGGATGTGGAGTGAAAGATATTTGGCTGCATGTTTAATGTTGAAATTATTACTGAAAACATTTGTGGGGTTATCAGAGTGGTTTTGGTAGGTATTAAAATTTTTTCTGTATTTTTACCATAGATAGAAAAATATAGGCCTATTAACTTTTTAATAAAGCACAGAAATTTAAGATAACACTATTTTGGTTTTCATTTTAATATATTTATTATATTTAATAATAAACTATACTTAGTATTATGTTCTTAAATTTACATATCACTCTAAGATTACCTCTGTTAGTTACAAGAATTACCCATATTGGTTTTAAACATATACTTTTAGTTATTAATTTTTTGTTTAAAATATACTTTTATCACATTATTTTTTTAAATAAATGACATTCAGAAAGAAGTAAACAAGTCATACGTTGTTGTAGTAATAGTTTCTTTATGCCTTCATTCCAATGTTTAGAGTTTCAGTAAAGAGCAAAAATCAATCTCTTCTGTTTATTATCCACTCAACATTTTTCAGATATCAGGATAATGTTGAATTTTACATATACATAACACACATTCAAATGGTTGAGTTTAAGCTGCTTTGTACCATTCACAACTATAGGCATATTTGTAACACAATAAGATGTTTGTAGCAACAACAACAACAATTCCAGTATCTATAATAATAACAATAATTAAACATTTTAGTTGATTTGAATTTAGTACAGTTGTGTTCACAGAATACATTAAGGTTTTCAGAACTGAGGAGATTGGTATTGTGCCAACAACTGAACTAATGAAATGACAGATAGGTAACTGTATTATATGTTCCTTTGGGTCAAGATACTTCTTTCTTTATTTGTTAATTCACTTATTATTCAGATTCACTGTCTGAAATACTAATAACTAGAGGATGGTATTTCTTCAACATAGTTTCACCAGTAACTTTCACAGTTTCTACATCTACATCTACTCTGCACTTCACAAACTTAGTGGGTGCCAGAGGGTGCTAAGCACCAATCTCTATTCTGCGCATTCCAATCCTGAATGAATACATAGAAACATCAGTACAGCATCTTATTTCTCGAATCTTGTCCCTCCATCACTGCGTCCTACATAGGTTGCCGGAAGAAGTATTTGATTTCACTCGTAAGTCAAAGGTTTTCGCATGTTCTCCAAAAAATTGAAACCCAAACGATGTTTGCTGTCTTCCAAACGACCCCAGCCCAATCTATGTATCAAGATGAGTATACAAGGAACCTTATTAATCATATTAAAGGAGCTTTCACTTGTTTAGTTTTTGAAGTGATTGATGTAAGTGAGATATTACCATAACCCTTTGACTGCTGTAGACGCGTTAACGCGCGTGGCTACTACTGCGCCCAGGTGCTCCAGACGTGTATACACGCGCCGCCTTGCCGCTCTGTCTCTGCTCCAGACGTGTATTCACGCGCCGCCTCGCCGCCCTGTCTGTACTCCAGACGTGTTAACACGCTAGCCTCTTAGCGGCCTGGCTATGAAGCCATATTTCCACCCAGGGTGGTTAGTTGTTTTCCTCATTCGGCCCTTGAGCATTGGCAGCTGCGATCTAATTTGTGTTGCTCTTTTCCTTTTAGTTTTCACTAAGAAAATGGCATACAGTCATTATTTTTTTTAACTGCTTACCGTCTCTTAACAGCGAGGTTTTTAGAGATGTTAAAGAATGGGGGGCAAGGAATGGTAAGGAATTCGGCTATGGCCTTTTGAAGGAAGCATCCCGGCATTCACCTGGAGTGATTTGGGGAAACCATGGAAAACCCAAATCTGGATGCCTAGACGGGGATTTGAACCATCGTCCTCCCGAATACGCCGTCGTGTTTGTACCGCGGAAGAAATCATGGAGATTATTACTAGAAGCGACAGTGAATATAATCACTTTAATATGGATGACAGTGATAACCCTTCGACAGGATCTCGATGTAATTTTCCTAAGCTGTGTACATCAGCTAGTGGAAAATGACCATTTTTCAGAGTTTGAAGCTACAGATTGTTCGAGCAAAATGTGTGGAAAAAGAGAATGCTTTAGTGACGTGTTTGACAGCATGTGCTTGTCGATTAAGCTGCAGGACACAAGTGTGGATTACGTTAACATTCCAGCAGTTTGTCATTTTTCCTGATATTTCTAACCGAATATCATATGATATCTAATGCTGATGAGACCAACAGATACGCGAGAATCAATTCACACTATATTTTCACTATGGAGTGGTTTAAAAACTTTAGATGTTATATTAACTGTATTTATTTTGTATCTGCGGTTTCAAATCGCAGAGCGACAGCAGAAGAACTCCACACACAACGCTCCAGATGTATTCAGCACACAGCGGTCCGGTCTAATGCTGCATTCCAGCGCAGGTAAACAGCTTAG
The DNA here is from genome assembly GCA_031002005.1 of Vandiemenella viatica. Classification (NCBI taxonomy): domain Eukaryota; kingdom Metazoa; phylum Arthropoda; class Insecta; order Orthoptera; family Morabidae; genus Vandiemenella; species Vandiemenella viatica. The sequence goes on along the minus strand of JARYHS010000165.1, from coordinate 24,136 downwards.
GCGTAAACAAAACCGCATCTCAGCGAGGGCTCGGCCGGCCGAACCGTAGTGTAGCGTTTATATAGCAAAAAAAAAAAAAAAAAAAAATATATGAGATGTTGTTCAGAGCCAAATCTGTACAGTGTTTATTCACTTCACTTTCTAAAACAGAATAGTTTCTCTCTTGGTTATAAATCGTTTATTTGAAATAAAAAAATTCTGATGACTTGGCTATTATACCAGCAATGTTTTAAGAAACTTACATAAATACTTTAAATGTGATGCTTTATCAAACTTAGAAATACATAAAAGCCACGATTTCTCTCACAATTTTTCAAATTTCACAGATCTTAAAATAATCATTTGCAGCATGCCTTATATTTCAGTAACAATTATGATATTCATTATGACCAAGTCATCAGACTTTTTTTTATTATAAATAAACGATCTATAATGCAGAGAGAAACCATTTTGTTTCAGGATTTGAAATAAATAAACACTGCAAAGTAAAGACTTTTTTTCACAACAAGACTTGGAATATTTTTACAAGTATTGTTTTGATGGAATCTCTTTGTAAGTTGATCCCTTTTTCTGAATAATCGCGGAAACATATTGATTCAATTTGAAAATCAGTGAGAAAGAAAGTTTCAGAACTGGGACGTCATGCCTCATATTCTAAAAACAATGGGAATGCGTTGTAGCCGAGCAGTGCAGATTTCCGCTGGTTTACTCATTATGACGTTTGCAAAACTCAGTTGCAAAAATGTATGTTTATTATTATTTCTTGTATTTGTAATATATATATATATATATATATATATATATATATATATTTACTATGATATGACTCATGTTATGTGTATATGTATGAACAATGACATGTTTCACATCCCAGAGTTACTTCCTCAGCAGGGATCCATGGAACAAGATTGATAAATAAATAAATAAATTTAAGTACCACCATGAGTAATTTCCAAACTAAGCATAGGATCAAAGTACAATTTAAGATGACAGTAAATCTTGCGTATCTCTATTTAGTATAGAAATCACATGTAGATTGCTTTATGCAGAGCAACGTAATTACCCCGCAAATATGTGCCAGAATTTTTCATTTTTGGGACTGCTAACAAACAAACATGTGGAAAAAACCAACATTAGAAATTTCTTACGATTTAGGGATGAAACCGTGTGGTATATCTTGTTTCTAGGATTTGCTGGATATATGGTGAAATATTAATGTCAGAGTGCTGTGAAGATTTTTTTTTTTTTAATTTCACTAGCTTCCAAAGCAAGGAAAGAAATGAACTAAAATTTAATACAATAGTTAATTTAAGTAAGATCCGTCTATGAAGAAATTCTGAGATATGTACAGTTATTAGGGTACAAGGCTATTTCGCGTTAGGTCTATGTAAGGGGTAGATACATAAAAATTTATGAGTTTCATATTTTTCTTTTAATTTGGGGTAATCTTTTACCTGTGTTCCAAATGACAGCCTTTTACAGAAGCTAGAAGGATAATCAGCAGTGAGTGAGTGAGCGACAAAATCGCTGAAATTTGCATATGAATAACATCTGAACTAAGAAGAGTAACGAAATAAAATTTAGTACGTTTACTAAGATTGCTAATATCTATGTACTACACATATTCGAGACCTGTAGCGTCAATACCACCGAAGGAATTGAGCTACAAATGCGGCCCGAATCGCTTCAAGAAAAGGGTAGGTATTGCCTCTATTGGCTCGATTTGGCTGATACAGATTAAGTAGAACAAACCATACATGCCCCATAAAAATACAAAGAAGAAATACATATTTTTTGGTGAAGTTTCTGTGACCTATCTTTCTACATTGGCAAGGAATGTTTTTTTTTTTTTTTTTTTTTTTTTTTTTTTTTGCTGTTTAAAAAGTTTTATACCTCACTGACGCCACTTTGTGAATTGAAAATTCGCTGGAAAAACGTTTTCGGTAAGGTAAGTACAGCGTTATTTCGCACCAAACTTTGAACTTGAAATATCGCTTCAGATCCAAGCTCTCTGCAAACAATAGGATTGCGTCTTGGGTGTCCTGTCTCGATTGCCGTAGAGTTAACTGCCACTAAGTAAATTCCAAGTAACTTCCAAAGTAAACACAGGAACAAAAAAAAAAAAAAAAATAAGTTGGAAGACTAGTTTTCTGGTCTCTGTACATAAAACCGATTTGAGCATACACCATCATCCAGAGTAAAGCAATTAATCTGTAAATACACTCTGGAACTTTTCCCGTTTGTAGTTGCAGTTCAATAACTCCAGGAAAAATTACCAATCTCAGAATGTACCTGTCCATTACCAACAATACCACGCTTCTTGCGAACAACAGATGTGAACCGCAGCAGAGCAATGTATATTGCTGTTGATTTATATACTACCCCAAGCAAATGACAGGTAACTTCCAAACAAAGCATAGGAACAAAGTAAAATTTACGACTTTCGTTATTCTTGCTGATCTCTATGCATTGTATGAATCGGAGGCATATATCCAAAGCAAAGCAATTAAACTGAAAATATGTGCCAGAATTTTTTTATGTTTTTTATTTTAATTAAATAAATATGTAGAAAAATACCAAAGACTTTTCTTATGATTTAGGGATGAAACCATTTATCAGTACAAAATTACTTGTTTCTAGGGCTACTATAAGTACCTTCGAATTTTGAAATCGCGGTGTCGTGGTCGAAAAAAAAACTTATTTCACTATCTTCCAAGGTAAGGAGAGGAAGGAAGGAAATAAAACTAAACACTTTAGTTAAATTTAGTAATCCCCGTCTACATTGAAAATATGAGGTATTTGATCTTATTAGGGTAGAAATCTATTTCAGGTTAGGGGCAGATATATGGAAATTTCGGAGTTTCAGACTTTTCTTATAATATGGGAGTAAAATTTTATCTATGTACCGAATTTCAGCTTTCTACGTATATCTATATCGGAAGTACTTTAGAGTTTTGATGATCATCAGTCAGTTAGTGAGTGAATGAGTGAGTGTGGAGCTAAATCGGAGACATTTGCGTATGAATATGATCAGAACTAAGAAAAGTAACGAAACAGAATTTAGTGTATTTATAAAGATTTCTCGCCGGCTGTTGTTTAAATACAAATTACAAACCTTGCTGACGTAATTCTGCTTTTAACTATTTTCTGTGGAACCCGTATCAAAACAATTAGAAACTGATAAATTACGATGGCGAAGGAAAAGTAAATTGCTAAGTAATCCAATATACAATTGGTTTTTTGGGAGGACCATCCCACTGAAATTTGTCTTTGACAAGGCGACACGGGAATGCATGGAACTCTGTCACGGCGATATGAGGACGTGTTGCCAACTGTTGCTTACGCATCGCACCAAGTGGTGCGCACCTAGATCACAAACCGCACATTTTCATCCATCCTATTTTCTCATATAGACAGACAATGGTGAAAGAGACGTAGAGAGCATTGCGGGTTTCATTACTTCAAAATGGTGGAGACTGCTGGTGCACATTTCAAACACCATGATAGCCGTAATGTAACAATAACTCGATTCCTCAGCACTTAGCTCTATATTATCATCTACCCCAGAAGCATTAGAAAGGTGTTATGTGTTCTTTGTACCATTGCCGCTATTTTTTCGGGAAGATGGTCAGATTTAAAGCTTGCCAACTGACCGGTTTTGACGTGATTTGTCCTAGTATGGGTCAATATATGCGACTGAACTCAAAATGTCCGGTTTATTAAGAAATTTAAACATTTACGAGTTAATAAATATTTTTTTGATAGCAGCCTATGATGAGTAGACATGATAATAACCGCGTCTTGCTCCGTTTTCCCCACACACTGAATGAAGTTTTACAGTTTCGCTCTGTGTTCAGAAGTTGGCAGGCTGTAGCGTGAGGCGATTGGTTTGTCTTTTCAGTGACCCAACCTCCGTCGATTTATCCTACTTTTTTATTCGCGGATAGTTAAAGACTAAATAATTTCACCAGTATAGCTGTAATTATTTACATTTATTTACTTGCTGCAAAGGAAAGGAAATGTATTCCGAGTATCTCGCTGTGACTGGTAGAGAGCATCCTGACCGCTGCGTGACACTCGTAATTCGTATTGCGAGAGTGGCGTATGAGGGTACGCCCTGACCTCGTATCCGGGGGGAGGTGGTGGTAAGCATTTGGGTTGCTTGAAATAATTTCTCCGACAAAGCACTTTTGCTTAGGTTCTTTATCTCGTGTTGCTATACAATAATATTACACGTCAAGGCATCTGCTCGACCTGAAGATACTAAACGTCGCCTCACAAATGGTCCAGTATTAAACTATCTACTAAAAACTCGTCTTTCAACTAAAAGTCAGATAACTAACCCATCTCAGCCGTTTGTGTTATATAGACCCTACAAAAAATTACAGAATAATACAAGAAAGCCGCCCGATGTTTCTCGAACGGTGACAGTATATTTAATAATAAAAACCACGATACAACAATCAGAATTAACACAAAATCATTCACAATCATCATGAAACACACTGATATGAACGTTAATACTGTTCACATGCAATTACCCACAAAATTATCAACATAAACCAGTCCAAGTAATCACAAATTTTCTTCGAAACATAGCTCACATCAGTAGTTACATTTACAAACTTTGAATGAAGGTTTAATGCACAATACTGTGCTTGAACATATAATATCGCATTTATATATTAAATGTCCATAAAACAATGCTCATATACTCAAATTCTAAATAAATTACTCGAAAACTATACAAAACCATAGTTAATGAACTGAAACATTACTATACATAATTCCTAAAATAACATTTCATTACAGGTCTGGTCGGAGGGTCGTTATAACGGCTTTGAATCCCCGTCCGGCTACCCAAATTTCGATTTCCTGGTTCCCACAAACTACTGCAGGTTCACTTCCTTACTCCAGTCGCTTGCCGCCTTTAATCACCTCCACATCGACGAAAACCCACACCCAAATAAAAACCTGGTCAAAACGTGGTATTTCTCAGGTTGCTGCTTCGTTCTTATTAGAGTTACTGCGAAATTCTCTAGCAAGGAAACTCTAAAGGATAGCAGTAAACATCCTATTGGAATGGAATAAACAGAAAATTGAAGCAACCCACAGAAAAGGCGTGGCCTATAAACTTCAAGTTTTTCATAAGTTTCGGAGATATTTCAAGTTATCTGTCACAGATTTAGTCATCATGACACTTTTTTTTAGAGAATGAAGAAAACGCCGAAAAAAAAGGAACAGAAGATGCAGTGTGAGTACAGCATGGGAGTTACACGACACAGATGGGGAATTTAAAAACTTTGAGCAATTGATTCCATACGATCAAAAAGTTTTTTGAATAATTCAGAATGAGCACATCAACATTTGAATCACTTTTGAACAAAATCAGACCGCTAATCGACAGCAATCCACTATTTCTGTGAGCAATATAGAAGAAAAATTTCAGCTTGCCATCTATCTAATCGCGTGAAGACAGATGAGCATATGTGCTGATATAGTGCTCTTTATTACACATTTCACCCTCCTTAAGTTAATATAATTACGATACAGCGCACGCTTATTAGGCAATATCTTTACACACCAAACCTTTCCCTGTTTTTTATCCGCCTACTTTTGCTCTCTAAGAAATTTAATTTTAAATTATTTAAACATTTTTGATAAATTATTATCAGTTCCCGTGGTAATTTATTACAATTTCCGGATTCCTTATGTAGAAAAAGAAAAAAATCTACTCCATTATGATTTAAGAGGAGTGATAGCTTATGGTCACGGTCAGCTCATTCTTTCCCAGCAGCTGTAATGGAACTCTGTGGTGCTGCGTTTCAGTTACGTAGATGACACCAGAGTTCGCTGGGTGGCCGAGTGTTTATTGGTTGATTGTCAATTGGGTCGGAGGTTTACTAACCTGTCCGATATCGAATTCCTCTTGATGTTTCTTCTACAAAGATGACGATCTTCTTTCGTTGACACCAGGCAATCTTTAAATGGAGTCTAATTACCAAACTTTATAGGACTATTGGCTGCGGGTGGAAACCAAAGTTATTTAAAGACGTTATAGACTGAAAATAGGCTGCGTTGAGTTCTTCTTGAGTTGAGTACTGGTAGTCTGATATGGAATAGAACGGTTTACGTAATGAAAACTGTTGCTACTACTTAAGTTCTGTTTCACTGCAGTATATTCCAAATTGACAGCTACACAACATAGAACGTGACTTATGTTCCAAGCAATACTGATGGGTATTACCCCAGATATCGTAAATTGAGAGAAAATGCTGACAAAATGGGGTCAAAAGTGGTGCTTTTGTCGTTTGTTTAGTCCACGGGTCTGGCTGCGACTGCCCTGCAAACGCATGTGACACCCCGCAAGATTGTGTTCGCTTCTGAGCGTCGCCTCACTACCCCTCACAGAGAGCTGAAATCGCCAACATTACTACAAAAGTTTGAGGGGATCTCTAGATCGCATACACAACTCCTTTCATCCTTACACCAATATCTTTCCATGTCTAATAACCAAAATACTCCTTGTACTCTTCCATGACCCTCTTCACCCTCCTCCTGTCTTCCAGTGAATCCCATTCCAGCTGTTTTATCACATCTGTTACCGGTTGGGTTCTGCGGCAATTTCCAGAAACAAAAGTAGCAGTCCTTTTATTCAACCTCTGTAACTCCTGTATTTGATACTCAAAATGTGGATATCATACTACACTACCATACTCAAGCAATTGTCTGACCAACGTTTTGCAACCCAATTCAACACGGATTTCGGAAGAAAAGATCATGTGAAACATAGCTGGCCCTATTTACACAAGACGTAAATGAAAGTTATCGATGCAGGTTCACAAGTAGATACAATTTTTTTAGATTTCCAGAAAGCCTTTGACTCTGTGCCACATAACCGCCTTTTAGCGAAGCTTCGAGCGTACGGTATATCGGATCAGCTTTTGTGAATGGATAAAGGATTTTCTAACTGGTCGGTCGCAGTATGTTGTCGTTGAAGGAGAAAGTTCTAATCTAGATGTTACATTGGGTGTACCTCAAGGAAGTGTAATAGGACCACTTCTTTTCTTAATTTTTATAAACGATCTCGGAGACAAAGTGAAAAGCCTTTTTCAGATTGTTTGCTGATGATGTGGTTATTTATAGGGAAGTAATAAATTTGCCGATTGCTTAGAAATTCAGCGCGATCTGGATGTTATTTTGGCTTGGTGCGCTGAGTGGGAACTTACTCTAAATTGTAAGAAGTGCAAGACAATGAGCATAACTAACAAAAAGAATCCGATTCTTCAGAAATACGAGGTAAACAGTTACAGTTATTGATATGGTCGATTCTATGAAATATTTGGGAGTAACAGTACAAAGGAACATGAAATGGGACATACACATTAATTCGTTAGTAGGTAGAGCAAATTCTAGGCTGCGATTCATAGGTCGAATCTTGAAAAATTGTAATGAACAAACAAAGGAGATAGCCTACAAATCTCTTGGGCGTCCACATTTGGATTATTGTTGTGCGATTTGGGACCCGTTTCGTATGGGATTGATCGAAAGTATAGAGAAAGTACAGAGAAGAGCAGCTCGATTCGTGACCGCTTGCTACAGTCTTTATGAAAGCGTCACAGAACTGATTAGTAGATTAGGTTGGGAAATCTGGTAGATAGACGACACACGTTTAGTTTAAACTTATTGGAAAACATGCGTACTCCCACTTTCAATTTTGAGTGTAGTGAAATACTCTTCCACCAACCTATTTGAGTCGGTAGGACAGGAAAGATAAAATTAGAGAAATAAGGTGCCGGACTGATTCTTATCTGAATTCTTTTTTCCCTCGTACCATTAGGGATTGGAATGCACAGCAAAGAGATTAGCTTTGGTGCTAAGCACACTCTGCCACCTACAATTTTGTGAATTGCAGAGTATATATGTAGATGTAGCGAATTCCATTATTTCTCTCGTACATCCTATCATCATTCTCTCCAATGTGCTCTGCCAAGTTAAGCTTGTTATCAACTGAAATGCCAGCATATTTACATTTCAAGTCTTCATCAAGCATATCTTTCTCCACCAGATAATTATAATCAACCTTTAGTTTTTTATCTGTATATCTATTAAGCTGACTCTTCTTTGCATTTAATTTCACCCCATGTTTGCCAACCAGATATCCTGTCCAGATTACCCTGCAGATGTTTACAGTCCTCTACCGTTTTCATCCTTCTATATAGCATTATGTCATCTGCCTTGTTAAGTAATTTAGCTTTATATTACAAATATATATAGTTTTACGTCACTATACTATCCGCTCAACTTCTGAGGTCATGCTTCGTCAGTCACAGTTTCGCCGATGACAGCAACGCCCACTAAACGCCAGACCCGAACTCTCCACAGTTCGATAACTCTCCCATAACTCCCACATTTTCCTCTCCTCGACCAATTTCCGTAACCATCCGCGGTTCACGTCTTATTAATTATGGAGTCCCTTGACTTACCATTATTTCTTCAACCTTATTTTGGTTCTTCTTGTCACATTACCGCATGCACGGCTTAATAGTATGGAGTACTCGGCCCCCTTTTTTTTATTTTATAACGTCGCGGGTTCTTCGTACCTTACCTAGTAGGGATTAACATTATGGAATTTCTTGCCTCCCTAATATACCCCTTATGGTAGACTTCGCAACTACATCAACATAATCTCCCTCTAATCTCCATAACACCCTTCGCCTAGAGGTTTCCACCCACTTCCCTTCCATCTTTGTGACGACCTCCAATCGTCTTGCACATTGTTATTTTTACCTTCGGCTCCTCCATACTTCAAATGACGACCCTTTCGTCATCTCTCCTTAATTTCCCACTACCCTCCAAATAATTCAACCCGTTATATAAGATATAACTTACTACTACCCTCGCTATAATATTGCTTTACTCAACCTACCTTTCATCTTTAACAACATTCCTCTATCAGCATAGGGACACCAAGTCCACTGACACCATGCTAACACTGGTGACACCTAGCCACCACTTACCTTTTCCTATTTCCTCACAGGCACCCTGGACATACACTTCTCGCGTTAAAGTGGATTCAAGTGTGTTGCACCAGATTTACTTATTTTCACCAAATCCTCTTCAAATCTCGCCTCCCTGGAGACATCGTCTAACCCTTCAAATCTCGCCTCCCCCTGCGACATCATCTAACCCTTCAAATCTCGCCTCCCCCGGCGACATCATCTAACCCTTCAAATCTCACCTCCACCGGCGACATCATCTAACCCTTTAAATCTCGCCTCCCCGGCGACATCATCTAACCCTTCAAATCTCACCTCCCCCGGCGACATCATCTAACCCTTCAAATCTCGCCTCCCCCGGCGACATCATCTAACCCTTCAAATCTCACCTCCCCCGGCGACATCATCTAACCCTTCAAATCTCGCCTCCCCCGGCGACATCATCTAACCCTTCAAATCTCGCCTCCCCCGGCGACATCATCTAACCCTTCAAATCTCACCTCCACCGGCGACATCATCTAACCCTTCAAATCTCGCCTCCCCGGCGACATCATCTAACCCTTCAAATCTCACCTCCCCTGGCGACATCATCGAACCCTTCAAATCTCGCCTCCCCCGGCGACATCATCTAACCCTTCAAATCTCTCCTCCCCCGGCGACATCATCTAACCCTTCAAATCTCACCTCCCCCGGCGACATCATCTAACCCTTCAAATCTCGCCTCCCCCGGCGACATCATCTAACCCTTCAAATCTCTCCTCCCCCGGCGACATCATCTAACCCTTCAAATCTCGCCTCCCCCGGCGACATCATCTAACCCTTCAAATCTCGCCTCCCCCGGCGACATCATCTAACCCTTCAAATCTCGCCTCCCCCGGCGACATCATCTAACCCTTCAAATCTCACCTCCACCGGCGACATCATCTAACCCTTCAAATCTCGCCTCCCCGGCGACATCATCTAACCCTTCAAATCTCACCTCCCCTGGCGACATCATCGAACCCTTCAAATCTCGCCTCCCCCGGCGACATCATCTAACCCTTCAAATCTCTCCTCCCCCGGCGACATCATCTAACCCTTCAAATCTCACCTCCCCCGGCGACATCATCTAACCCTTCAAATCTCGCCTCCCCCGGCGACATCATCTAACCCTTCAAATCTCTCCTCCCCCGGCGACATCATCTAACCCTTCAAATCTCACCTCCCCCGGCGACATCATCTAACCCTTCAAATCTCGCCTCCCCCGGCGACATCATCTAACCCTTCAAATCTCGCCTCCCCGGCGACATCATCTAACCATTCAAATCTCGCCTGCCCCGGTGACACCATCTAACCCATTAAATTTTCGCCAATTTTCGCCTCTCCTGAACGACTCCGCTCTATTGCAATTTTCGCCACCCTGAGCTATTTTATTTAAACCCTCCAGGTTTATTTTTAACACTGCAAACAACACCACTAATTTTTTTCCTTCCATGTATTGTGGAGAACAGTTTTTTATAGATCCCCTCCTTACAATCTCCTATCTACACTTTTTTAACACCTAATCATCCTCTCGTTCCACATCCTAGGAACAGAACTTCTAGAATTTTTCATTTAATTAATCATCGGCCCTAGATCTTTCAGTTATGCATTACGATTACATTTGTGCCTCGTCTATAACTTATGTTAATTTATTTTACTGCCCTTGACTGCATACTGCCATAATAAGCTCCCTTTAATTTATTGATAGTGCAAACACCTTTTCGTATTCCCCCATAATCAACTTCTTGATCTCTTAATACACTTTCCCACATTATTTTGAATTTTCATTTATAACATGTTATTTTAGGTTATTCTTATATCTTTAAGTCTAAACTTAATCATGACCTATTATCCTTGTAAGTCGCGAACACCAGTCTTTACAACAGCTAACACTCTTACAGCAATATTTTAGTTACAAACATGCGATACTACGACTTGATATTTCTTAACTCATCATTCTTTGCATTTTGGTACTCACATCTCTTGTAAATTTCTCTATATCAAGTGCTCAAATATTAACTTTCCCCATTGACACGTTCATTTGTATTACACTGGAAGTCTTTACCTAACCTATTGCTTGCGAACTTACTTGTGTCTCGTGGTCTCGTGGCCTCCATAAGATAGCTGTCCCAAACTACTCGCTCGGCGATTTCCTGCTGTTGCAGCGATGGCTCGTGTCGACGACCCGCCTGCTGAATGCTGTGTTGTGGCTACCTCCAACAACACTCGGCCGCTACTGTAACAGAACCATCTACTCGAACGACGTCTTCTGTGGGATACTGGATAGTGGATGTGGATTAACTATTGCAGTTTAATCTAACCATAACTCTACCCAAGCCGTATCGCCTGTTTGACGCAGGGCTGGACAAAGGACAGAAACCTGAACTGACGTAATGGACCTACATAGGACGAAATATTCAGTGATCTTATGAACCACTAGCACGCCCCCATACAAGTGCACCCCGTAACCTGACAGCCCCTGACAGCCACAACTTTAACCCTTCTTGTCGTATCGCTGTCAGTTTATTGATAAGAGCAGACAGGGTAACTTCCACTGGAGCCGTGGATAAGGATCGATCATAGAAGATCGACCATTGTTCTGATATGAATATTCGTCATAGGTTCCTCCTGCAACACCTCACAGGTTATTTAGCTCACTACATTCAGATAATAACAGTAGAATGGCTGAGGATTCTAGGATAAATTACAGTAAACGGCAATTACCTATTTACATATTTATTTACATAAGCAATGTCTGATGGCATATGTGAATATCTACAATGTTTAATTAGTTTTTTAACAAAAAATTATATATGGGGACAAGGACTAGACGAGCATGTAACTTATGGGCGCCTCGCAGCCCAAATTAACTGAAATATTTATAATCTCCTTGAAGACTATGCCCAAATGACTCTGATCAAATGATTGTATATCTGAATGTACACACCCAGCTATCGCAGCAGAAGCCACCTTAGTAGCAGACGCCAGGCATCATCTTCTTCTCTGCAGCCGCCACCCCGGCGTTGCCGACACCTCCCGGCGCCCTCGGCGTCGATGTGGTACGTTGAAAGACTTTCGTAGAGCGACAGACAACTGGCCCCAGGGCTTAAATAGAATATCCCCTACCTATTCCCCCCGTGAGGAGAGGGAAATACTCCTCGCTAACCTGTTGTATGAAGTCATTTTGCAGTAATGACAGGCGCTTGGCAACTGGCGACTTACAGTTTGTTGATATGCGTGCCACTTCTCATGTCACAGCTCCTACTGCTTAACTTTTTCGTGCTCTCCCGCCCTGGATACTGACTTGAAAATTAATATTAAGTATTTGGGCAAGTGATCGACCTAGATCACTACAGTAGTTACTGTCGAAAAACGGGTATCAAAGTTGCGGATTGTCAAGCCAAGAGAAACAAATGCGCAAGAAGCAATCAGATCGAACATTTCCAATCTAAATGTAAAGCAAATCTTGGGGGAAAACACAATAAAAAAACAGGGAAGCGGAACCCGAATGCAGGGGTAGACAACCATCTTAGCACTCGAAATTATGGATCGGTGTATGCAGCTGATTGTCAGTATACTAGTGATAATATAAAACTGTCATCCCCAAGCATACTAAATCAAAATATTCCATACCTGCTTGAAAGTGGGGTCAATCAAGCATTATAAAACAGTCAGAATTGAAGTCAAATACACCCAAAACAGACAATTCAAATCAAAGTAATCTCACCACAACAACTTAAAACTCGTAGGACAGTTATACTAAAACTGTATTTGACTCCTAACCATTATCTAATTTATAAATTTCATGTTGTATCCGGAAAGGTTGATATTAGCGAGCAAGGATTACTAGGAACAGACTTTATGCTCCAGCATGGAATCGTAATTAACTATGAGAACAAAACAGTTTACATTAGAGGTCATTGGATTCACATGTTGTCGAGAAAGGAAAAAGGGTTTCACTGACCATAAGGCCCGGGTAATATATACAACTATCTTCCCAACACATAATTTTGTTTGATGTCCTTGTGTTCCTGGCGACGACACCTTTGGTGTCCTTGGAAGGATTTTAGTTGTTTCTTGTTGTTTCCTCTTTTTTTCACCTTAAGGGGAAGATTTCGGCAACCTAGGAGGTCTTTATAAAAAACCGTTTAATGTGTAGGTATTTTCAGTTTTGTAGGTGAATAATTGGTAGTGGCATATTTCACCTGTGCCACCGTATGGGGACTTTTACTCTAATTTTTTGAAGTCTGTCTTCAGTTTGGTGTAGTGTATCGAGTCTTTAATGGAAGGATTTGGTTTTAGTCTTTTTACTACTTGTTCTGTTGTTTCTATTTGTGCTATTTCTTTCATTTCAGTAATTCTTGTCCTTCTGTCAGCATTTAGGATTAGGCAAAGGCACCTGTTTTGTAATATTTATGATTGTGATAGGTTAGTTTTACATGTTGTTCCCCAAAATTGACAACCATATCTATATGTTATCACTGGTAATATTGATGATTTGTTTAAATGGGGTTATGTATGTAGGTTCATTGATTGACTGATCAGTACAGAAAATAGGTTATTGATAATTACGTTCTTCGGTGGTTTAATTTATATATATTGATTAATTAAAAAGTCCACCAGAAGATTATATTGAAGATTTGTTTATTGTTTTCAAAACGAAGTCAGCGATATTGACAAGCATAGATACAATACATGCCATGGAGGAAGGAATATATGGAGACGAGATAACGCGAAATCCGTGAAACCTCGTGAAAAAACTGTGCCTGCGCGGCGGACATCGTACGAGTACCAAAACATTGGGCTGTTTGCACTGTGTCAGCTGCTGAGAATATTTCATTTTCTAATATTCTAAAGTTTTCTATAATGGCAAGTTGTGATGCATATGGTTGCACAAACAGACGAGACAGGAAAAAACCTGGAATAGCGTTTCATAAGTAAGTCACATTGTAATTATCGTTCTTGTAGTATCTGACAGGCAACCGCAACATTAGTGCCATTCGCTATAAATTTATTCATTGCTCTCAATAGGATCATATTATTCTCAAATTTTTGTTGGTGTAGTGTAGACAATTAGCATATGTTACTATTTTGCACCTGAAAAGCAAGCCTTATTGTAGACAAATGTTGGAAATTTAATTTAAACGGGTCATGTTTACATCGCGACACAGTGAATATGGTATTCTGCATGCATTACTCACGTTTAAGTTTACATTGAAATTACACGATGAAATTAATTGTGATAATTTGTGCTGTGCGAACTACTAAACGTGATGAAATAAACTTTGTTGACGGAAATGTAGTTCGCGATGCATTTCTTGTGTTTAGATGTGTCTACATAGTTTGGTTTTGTAGCGGCAATATTAAAGGAAATGTTGGCAGGTTGAAATGCGGTGTATACCTGAAGAGAACAAACAATTTATTTATTATTAGCTGTTAGCTTCTGATTTTTGAATGTACTGATTCTTCTAGCAAAATTATATAGGCCACTACCAGTACAATATCTTCTAAGTAAGCTCAGAAACTATGAGGTTTTATGAAGTATTAATTTTTTTAAAGCTCTAAACATTGACTTATGCTTTTTTTTTTTTTAACTTCAGATATGACTTGTTTTTGTTTGTAAATATGTCTACAAGTATATTTTGAAATCTTCCTTGTCAATTACTGAAATAGAATGTGAAAATATAACCTATTTGAACATCAACTAAAATTTAAGGACTGTAGAAATAAACAGTTTGTTATTCAAGTTAAAAAGAATTACCTGCTCATTAAGTTACGTCCGAATTCATCATCAAATATGGATAAGGCGATAGTTTTTTTTGTGTCCAGGCCGCATTTCAACCTAACCACGTCAATTTTAAGGTGCAATACCTCGAGAACTAAGCGAGATATCAAAATATTTTATTCTTTACTTTCAGTTTCCCTCATCGAGTTACATAAGAATTCGTCATCAAATTGCGGCGCCACGGTTATCGTTGAATCTCCTCATAACCTAACAACCTCACTTTTGAGACAGTATATCTCGCGAACTAAGTGAGATATCGAAAAATTTTATTATTTATTTTCGATTTGTATCGTCGTGTTACATAAGAATCTATCACCAAATTTGACTTTGGGGACACGTTTCTTCTGAATTTCAACCAGAAACTCCACTCTTTTGAGACAGTATATCTCGAGAACTAAGCACGATATCAAAAAAATTTATTCTGCATTTTTGATGTGTCTCGTCGAGTTACATAATAATCCATCATCAAATTGCGGTGCCACGGTTGTCTTATGATTCGCTTGAGGTTTTTGTGCACATTTCCGTGTTTCTCTGGTCACGCAATATGGCGACCTCCCCTCCCCACTTGTCTCCACCCGGTTTCACTCCAGTATGTGGCGAAGGTCCCTTGCGTCGTCTCCATATATTCCTTCCTCCATGATACATGCACTTCTGAGCATGGAGGGAGGAAATATAAGGAGGAGAAGTAACGTTAAATCGGCGAAGCAGGCTCGCGCATGCGCAGTGGCGGCAGCAGAGATATTGGGCTTACAAATACGTAATTGCGATGTTCGCATGTAGTGATTATTTAATTTTGTAATGTGTATAAGTGTTTTATAATGCCATCTTGTGTTGCGTACGGTTGCACAAATAGGCCAGACAGGAAAGAACCTGGAATATCATTTCATAAGTAAGTTGTATTCTAATTATCGTTGTTGAAGTGAGCTGTAGAAGTTGCAAACTTCGCTGCCTGTCTATAAATATTTAGTCATAGCTCTCAATGGGATGACTTTGTTTTCAAATTTTTGTTGGTGTACTGTAGAAAATCAGCATACCTTGCTATTTTGCACATAATAGACTAACATTACTTTTTAACGAGTGTTGAAAATGAGATTTAACGGGGTGTGTTTTACATAGGGATTCAGTAAATTTAGTATTGCGCTTTCTTTCGTCACGTTGCAGTTTATACTGTATGATGAAATGAAATTTGTTAAATTATTCTATGCAATCTAGGAATCTTGATGAAGCAAACGATGTTGTTACTGCAAATACAGTTTGCGATTCAAATACGCGTGTGTGGGTATGTCTACATAGTTTGATTCTGTAGCGACAATTTAATGAAGATTGTGTTTAGGTCTAAATGCAGTCTGTACCAGAATGGTTTTGTTGTTCCATGAGGGACAAAGAATTTATCTATTACTGTTAGTAATTTCATGAGAACCAAGTTAGTGACAAAACGTATATCGCGATGGAAACTACTTCCAGCCATTTCCAATTAAGCTTACGATGTATGTTAACAAGATAACTATTTTTATTCTGGTCTAGGCCGCATTTCAACCTAACCACAAGTGGTAGTAAAAAAACTGAAATATCCATTCTGCATGTAATTCATTGTAGCTATGGCAGATTTAATTTTTGGTCCAGGCCGCATATCAACCCAATGCCAGTATATCCCGAAAACTAAGCAAGATATGGAAAAATTTTATTCTTTATTTTCGATTTGTCTCGTCGTGTTACATAAGAATCGATCATTAAATTTGACTTTTGCGAAATTTTTCTTCTCCATTTCAACTCAAGACACCTCACTTTTGATACAGTATATCTCTAGAACTAGGTGAGATATCGAAAATTTTTATTCTTTATTTTTCATTTGTCTTGTCTTTTTAAATAAGAATCCATCATCAAATTTGACTTTGACCAATTTTTTCTTCTGAATTTCAACCAAAACCATTTCACATTTGGGACAGAATATCTCGAAAACTAAGCAGGATAGCAAAAAATGTTATTCATCATTTTTTATTTGTCATATCGAGTTACATAATAATCCATCACCAGTTTGCGGCGTCACGTTTATCCCCTTGAGGTTTTTGTACAAATTCCCCGTGACTGTATGGAAGCGGCCATGCCCCCCCCCCCCAATTCCTCTTCCGCCCTGCTTCACTTCAATGCGTGGTGAAGGTATCTTGCGTCGTCTCCATATATTTCCTTCCTCCATGCTTCTGAGCCGTTGCAAATATAATCTCTGTGAACTAACTGGATGAATCTCTCTGTAAAACTGAATACTGAATGAAGTCAACTAACTAACTAACTCTGTCCTCCTGCCGATCTGTTTATATAGTCTCTATCGAAATTGGAAGAATTCTTCAAAGGCATCCGCCCGACACGACGTTTCTCGAACATTAACAATCACTCAAACAATCAAACATATTAAAAACAATCGGAATTAATACAAAATTAATTAACAACATTACAAAATGATCAGAAATGGTAATTAGAGATACTTAAATACAACATTATTTACAGAAATCCTTTCAAACTGCCAATAAAGCAGGAAAATCCTGAACACTATAGTACGACATAAGCCGTTGTAAATGATTCAGAAAACCTAACTAAATAGGAACACAGAATACTCGAACCTGAAATCAACTTCACTGGCATTATAAAAATTACACATTTATTTTCCTGTCTGATGGCTAATTAATGGGCCTGAGCAAGGAGTGAATCTTATTGTCTCAGAGACTCATGCAACTGCGTATTTTTCGTGTTTGCACGTGGTAGGAACACAAATCTCTCATCATGCAACGAAGCACCTGCTACAGCAAAACAGATGTCTGGAATAAAAGTGAATCGCATTTCATTGTTTCAATGTACAGCGCCGCGTACCGAGCGCGGTGGGTGAGAGGTAACGATGTGGCCTCGCATATTTGGGTATTCCATGTTTACCCTAAATCACTCCAGGCGAATGCAGGGATGGTACCTTCCAAAGGTCATGACAAAATTATTCCCCGTTCCTTGCCTTAGTCCATTCCCGCCTTTAATAACCAAGACGTCAACAACATGAAAAGCCAAACGCAAAAAAAAAAAAAAAAAAAAAAAAAAAACATGCACGGCATTGTTTGAGACTGTGAGAATGTCACTAAAACAGCATCAACAAAAAATAACACTATGTAACAAAATTTTGTTTAAGTTAATTTTTTTGTTGTTTCTGATGCAGTGTGTTTCAAAACACTATGAAAACACAATTTTTCATGTGGGTAATTGTTTTTACGGAAATGCCATGGATTTTTATTCATTTTTGGAAAATGCATTTATTTAGAACAATGAATGCTCGTTTACATATGCCCATGAAACAAAACAAAAGAAATTCTTAAATACAACTTTTGAAAAAATGTAAATGCAGTAAATATAAATTACAGAAGTTGTAAAGTACTTGAAAATGTTTTCATGTCATGTACAATGTGCTTAAAAATGTGTTGTCTTCCTACATTTCCTCTTATAAGTTACATCACTCTCTCTGATCAGACCCCAGATATAATCACCAAGCATTCGCTCATTATACTGTCACTGGTACCTTCTTTCAAACAATTGTAAGTCCTGATGGAACCTTTCGCCCTGTTCCTCTGAATATGCACCCATATGAGACTTGAAAACATCTAGATGCGAGTGGAGTACATGCAGCTTTAGAGACATTCTGCACCCCATTGCTTTGTAGTTCTTCAAAAGACCCTCTACCACATCCCTGTAATTTTCCATTCTGTGATTACCTAGGAAACCATTCACAACTTCCCCGAAGCTCTTCCAGGCCTTTCTTTGAACTGGTAGAAGCTTGATGATGAATGTGTTATAAGGAAGTAATTTCTTCACTTGGGGGCCCTCGAAAATTCCACCCTTTATCTTACCTTCTGAGAGTTTGTGGAACACATTCTGGAGGTACTTCATTGCATCTGATTTTGTATCTATGGCCTTTACAGATTGCTTGATGTGATATGGAAAGGAGGCAATAGCATCTTTTTCTGTTCGACAAGGGGTATCTTGCAACTCTTACTCAATAAATTCCACTGCTTTAGTCTAGGTGTTACAATTTCTGCTTTGAATTTTGTAAGTCCTAAGTCCCTGATCTAGTAATTTAACTCATATTATGTGGGGTAGTGAGGTGCAGCAGCTTCATTCTCTGAGAAGTCTTCTTCGTGGTCGATGTTGGTATTTGGTTCACTACTGTCTTCACACTCATTCAGTAGTGGAGGAGGAGAAGGAATGGGAAGCTCCTCACCATGTGGAATGGGCCTAAGAGATGATGGCAAGTCTGGATATGAAAAAACATTGGTTTTTTTACACCTCTTATGATGAGACAAGTCAGTAACAGAGAAATAGCAGTTGGAGAGATGATCTGTTGGTTCTCGCCAAATTCTAGGTACACCAAATTTCATTTTTCTGTTTTCTCCTCTATACCAGGCCTCGAGAGGGGATCTTCAACACCCACACACAACATGTGGTGCCCAGGCATACAAAAATAAGACTTGTATGCAAAGCAGAAGTTGATAGCATCCTTTATTCTATGCTTTACTGCTTTCGAGCCCAGGCAGACGCCGCAAACAAACAAAAACAGTCCGGATTATGCTTACAACAACGGGAAGACTCAATTATTAATCAATAACGTTAATCTGAAACAGATTACATACAGCTGAATCGTTCAATCATCTCATATATAAAGGATTCATAGCTAATATAATTTTAACCAATTAATTTCATATTATTGGGCATAAAAAGCAAATAAATGATTATATAAAAGTAGAAATGTTCAGTGTAGTTTAGTTGTGACCCAATTCATCCAAAACAAGCATAAAATTTACTTAAACAAGCAAAAAGTTTTTTTTGTTACATAGTGTAATTAATCAACAAAGTATGATATTTACGACTAAAACATAGACTCCACTCGCTAATATGTACGTGTGTTAGAATATTTTGACAAAATAATTGGGGTTTGTCGGCAAGGAAGAAATGAAGCTGTCCAGCATAGCGCGCTGCGATAGTCTGTTGTTTACAGTCAGTATGAATAACGCCAATCGCCGTTCTTCGAAATGTTAAGGTGAAAATCGCGTATCACTCGAACAGCTGAAATATTTAATCTAAGAGATGCGAGGATGACACAAGTCTTGAAACATTCATGTATGAATTAATAGTAATAACGTTAACAGCAAATTTATCGTCTACTTCGATCTGCAAAATTATCTGCCAACTTTAAAATTGTTTAACATGACTGCGTCAAAAGAAGTAGTTCCAGCGATCTCGTCTAACTCAAACATGGGCGAAATTTCCCAGCAGAGTAAAAAATATGTCACTGTTAGGGGGCGTTATTATGGGGAGGGCCCCCTCTGCCGACCTCATGACTTTTTGTTTCAAGGGCGGTAAGACCTTCCCCTTCCCTTCCCTCCCACCCTCGCGAGTTACCTAACGTTCAGATCGACTTCGGAAATAGTTTCTGCAATATTTTTAATTTGTACTATTCTTCATGGAATTAAAAACATGAAGCGAGATTTTTGTCAATTCCCCGGACATTTCGCCGGACAACTTCCCCTCCCCATTTCACCTCACGTAATTAATGGACGCTCCCTCATGACTTTACACAGTGCCAGCAAACCAGAATTAGATATTTTGTGTATGGCATTACACCTCGACGAGATCATTAGAGGCGGGAAAGACTGGGGGCAAAGTAAGGGAAGGAATTCAGGAATACCCATTTTGAAGAAAGCATTCTGGCATTCGCCTGGAGTGATTTGGGGAAACCATGGAAAACCGAAATCTGTATGACGTGACTGGGATTCGAATCCACGTCCTCTGGAATGTGAGGCCAGAGCATTACCGCTCTCCCAGCATGACCAGTATGCCAGCTTCTGTCCTGCTGTACTGTTATTAATAAGCATATAATACAGCTATGTATGTGGACAAAGACCCGCAGCAAAACTATGTACCATGGGAAAAAAGGGTAAAAACTGAACCAGCCTTCCGCGATATTCCCACAGTGCACTGCTGGAGTTGCGGCGTCGCCTTGAAATACAGGCAGCGTGTGTATCACGCAGTATAGAGTATTTCCTCATCCCTAGCAATGTCAGCTGACCACCGAAGTGTTACGTCAAACACCCGAGTCTGCTACAGGGTCGCCAACAGTTGAGTGCAAAATACACTAACATGGATAACCTGATACTTTAGTGGCACGAAATATCTCTCACGTTCCAGGCAATATATATTCATAGGTTATTTCTATTAAAATAATGTTCACATTACATGATTACAGCTTGGAAGGCATATAGCAAGAAGATTAACTATTGTAAATGATCATTCCCGTGGATGAAGCGTTTGTAACAACTTCCCGTACAAAGCGCTACCGTCAAAAATAAAAAAAAGATAAATATCCTTCTTGCTGCGGACAGAATCAACGAAGGAAACTGCACGTTACTGTCATATTTTATATCCATTATACAGGCATATGGCAGAAAACAAGATAACTAGCAATCTAAACAGACGGACACAGTAGCCTACAAACCATTACTTTGACTAACTGACTTTTAATACTCAGTTGCCATTCAGTGAAATGACACTGCATACACTATACTAAAAATGTAATCAAAGCACGCTATGGCAAATCTTAATTTAGGCCTACTCTAAATGTGATTGAGCTAATGCTGGGGTAAAAATTTCTCTAAACACATAGTTCCAACTCCATTGCTTTTATCCTTTAACCTAAAATTCTTTAAATGCAATATTTACAACCACTTATTTTTGTTCTCTGTGAATTTTAAATATTTTCCATTTTTGTCATAAATTTTTCCATACCTAGCTTACAAATTTATTCTACTCCCTAAGTGCCTTCCTACGAAGAAAATTCTCCCACTCCCTTATGTCTAAAATCGAGCGTCAGCTTATCCCTTCCGCATGCCACTCCTAATTCTTGTCACCCATGCACGCCTCATCGCACATTCCCAGCACTCTCTTCATCCTCCTCCTGTCTTCCAATCACTCCCAACCCAGCTTTTTAACTATATCAATTACACAGTTAAAATCGTATATATCAGTGCTATATGAATAACTTATACGAAATAATCACAGCGTAAGGAAAAACAAGAAGACTGTAGTCAAAGGAAAAGAAACGCAGAAAATATTTACAAATGACTCAAGTACGGAAATCTCATCACAATCTACAATGATAAAATCAAACGCAAAAACTTCAAACTGAAAGAAAAACCGCCTAGTGGGAAATAACTAACTTTTATCTAGTGCAAAGTTACTATCAGAAATAAATAGCGACAGCGAAGAATTTTAGCATTAATATTTAAATTTGAAAAAACTGACTACATAATTCATCAAGCGTCGCTATGGCGGATATTAGTTGTGTTCCATTTTAAAAACAAAACTCAGCTCCAGTAACAAAGTAACCAATAATTATCTGAAACCTAAACAGGGAATGGAAATATACTAACATGGTTGTGCAGCTGAAAGAATATTATTGTTGAATTTAGTATATGAATAAACTCATATCTATGAATCATATACCCGAATATCGCATGAAAAAGAAAAGCCTGATAACACACCACGTGAAAACTGACATACAGTTAAAAATGATTATTTTAACTTACCAATTTCCCTCGCAAAAGACACCTGCTCTCCACGAGAAACAAACCACACAATGGTGTACTTCAACGACTGTATGGAATAAATACACTCCACACAGTACTAAGCGAAAGTCAAGGCGTATCTTTTAATAGGTAAGTCATACACGCGGTCACGCGACAAGGAAAACAAATTGAAGAATTACGACAGGTGATATCAAAGAAGTTTGAATATTATACACGGTGATATGGCTAAATGCAGACTGGGCTGTCGTAGTTCCGCTGTCTCCCACCTGGATAGCTGGCGCTCTTGTTGGCTCCATCAGTGCGCCAGCTTGGTGGCAAAGAGCTGTAGCTTAGCGCCCTCCCATCTCGGAGAGTGACGCGCTCCGGTGGCGAATCGCCACAAATAAGACAGCACTACAGCGCTCAGGCGGCAGCCTGTGGAACTAGTACAATTTCAAACTTTCCCCACTAACAATACCAAACCTGTTTCGCAAACAAACTAATGCATCAAAAAATGAAATGCAATTAATTCCCTCTGTGCTCACAGCAATCATTCACTCTAATGCTATTAACAACATGTTTAAAACGGGGGGGGGGGACATTCTACACCTGCCCGAAACTGGTACTGACCTGTTGAAATTTGTTTTAACTGCTTCGTTATAATGTCCTCTTCACGCTTTGAACTCTCCTTTTTCTGAAAAGCAGCAACGAATTAAATGGTCATGGTCATCTTTTCCCTTCCAAGCATTACCTTTAAATCTTACACCAATATCCATCAATGCCTCATCACCAGTAAACTCCCTTGACTCTCTTCACCCTCTTGTCTTCCAATGAATCCCATTCTAGCTCTTTTATTATATCAGTTACTGATTGTAATTGCGGTAATTCGAGTTATCATTTGTAGTGTGACTCGTCAAAATATATCTCCCACATTCTCAAGTAGTTTCTATAGTCGTCAGTCTCAACAGTTAGTTATATATTCCTTTAAGCAGATTTAAATGAGTGTACAACTGTCTTTTCTGTAACCACTATTTAACCCAACGCTATTTGAGACTTGGTTCTCCAAGGATAAACTCAAAAGTAGGGGTATAATTGTTTTAACTTCTTTTAAATACATTATAGAGGTGTTAACGCAGCTTCAATGCACGGACTGATTAAATCAGGATTGAACGTGTAATGTGACTCATTCCAGTGATCCGTGTTCGTGATCAGAGGTACACGATCGCGATCGATATTGACCGTGTGCGGGCCCTCTATTACTCTCCTCTACTGAATGGAAGACTTGTGACTTATTGAGCAATATTTCGTTGCGTGTTTCAGTTCTTTGGAAAGAAAATTTAGTCTCTGGACCCAGTCCTCTTTCTTCATTTTTAAACCATTTATAAAATGTGATCAATGGAGAATAAATTTAATCAAATATTTGCATAAAACATTGTTTCTCTAGAATCCGGCTGTCTAACCACAAACACAGTAATAATTTTTGGTACCTTTGTGATATTGGTTGTTTTGGTCATATCTCAACTACCTAAGTGATTATTAACAAATGCACGCCCTCCGATAAAACTGTTAGTGTCCACCAACAAAGTCTTTTTCTGTACTGAGTTTGGAAAACATTGACCAGATCGTCTTTCAAACCTCAGATAGCAATGTCACTGGCCATGACGAAGATTTTTCTAATAGTAATTCGAGACGTGTAAGAGGACGCGAGGTGATGTCTACCAGCTGCTTCGCTACTTGTTCCC